>APFE030229114.1:55596-117900 GCA_000404065.3 Pinus taeda
TTCAGAGTTGTAGCCAGAGACACAGATGTCCATGAACATGCCTTCAGTTGGCAATCTGGGACACTTCCTCTAGCAGAAGACTTCAGCTTCTTGCCAGCTTTGGAAGAGTTCCGAAAACAAAATTGAGAACACTTCCTCTAGCAGAAGACTCCAGCTTCTTGCCAGCTTTGGAAGAGTTCCGGGAATTGCATTAAGCATTCCAGAGTTGTTGGTCATCCTTAAACCATCACAGGTTGACACTTCCCTTTGTTGAAGTTTTACCTTTTATGCGGGGTGAGACCTCCCTTTTATGGTTGAAGGTTTCCCTCTTTAAAACAATAGGATCACTTCCTCTAGCAGAAGACTTCAGCTTCTTGCCAGTTTTGGAAGAGTTCCGGGAACTTAACTAAGCGTTCGAGTGTTGGTGGCCATCCTTAAACCACCGCCCTTTATACCAACATTTCATAGAGCACATTCAGCCTAGTACTGCCATGCATTTTTGCACATTTTTGTATTACAGCTCTTTTCTTGGACTCATACATAACCCTTCGGATTAAGGGGGGGAATGTTGGACACCTAATCCTAAAGGGTTAGCGTGGAAGACGAATGGACAAAGCAGTCCAAGAGACATTGGGATGTGAATCCAACAGTCACCAAATGTACTATAAATGTATATCAGATTGTTAATAAAAATGCACTGCATGCTTTATCTTTCTCATATGTTCTCCCTCACCATGTGTGTTTAACACTATATATAACAATCATATAACCCTAACTTTCGCTTAAAACGAAAAGTTTAAAATCTTATCAGAGATTCAATATAAGCATACAGAAGTCACGAGTGTTCTGTTGGCAATTGAATCTGCCCGGAAATGGAGAGACGCAGCAACGAAGAGGCTTCAGGGTTTGACGGCGCATTCTTTTTAATGATAGAAGAATTCACGGGGTAGAAAAGAGATGAATATTACAAATGCGGAAGCAAGACGAAGCATTCTGTAGACCACCCCAAATTAAACTCGGTGTTCACCCCTGAATGGAGAGAAGCTGTCACACGCTTTGCACAAAAAATTCCAATGGAGCTTCTGATTCGAGAATTTAATCGCTATTACAACATTTCGATTTCGAAAGGCACATCTCACAAAGATTGTGAGGCCCTTGTTGAAAAAGGTGATGAACTCATTCATTTTCCTGATGAAGTAATGGTGAACAGTCTTTCCAAAATGTCAGTGACTGAGGTTTTAACCTCTTGGTCTATAAGCCATCATTGGGCTGCAGTTTGTGCTTCCCAACAATTCCAGTCTCTGAATAGAAAAACTGAGAAGTTCATTGTGATTAATAACAGTAACTTAGATATGTGGGCTTTTAGCATTGCCTCAAAATGCTGGCTTCTCTTCAACATGCCTTGTGATTGGGAGAAGTTGGGCATGAAGACACTGGGTGTGAAAGCTACTTGTGACGGCTTATTTTTGGTAGCCCGATCTGACTTCAATTTATTTGTTGTTAATCCTGTCAAATCTCAAGTCATAAGTTTGCCCACGATTTTACCGCACACTGAAGACCGTCTTAAATGCATGAATGCATGTGATAACATTAATATGGTTTCAATTTATCATTGCATTTAATTTTCATTGATTTGTTGTGGAGAAGTTCATGGATATAGTTCAAAAGCATTGACTTACTTTAAAATGTCATAGTCATGGATCGATTTCAGTTTTGCAGTCGAAAAATATATTGGTTCATGAGTGAATTACTTTAAAATGGCATAGTCATGAATCAATTAGTTTTACTTATAATGGACTTGAAATGATCCAAAAATGTATTGATTGGGTCCTCTAAATAGTTGTGAATACATTCATAGTGAGTTCATATGGGCTAAGTAGAAATTGAACGAGCTAATTCTTAATAATTGACATAACAAAGAAAAATTGCCAAAAAAACATTCGTTTGTGATAACCAATCACAATTTAAAATTAAATACAAATATGAATCGCTTTTTATAAGAAGTAATAACAACCTTTTATATGTCTTAATAAGTAGACAAACCCTATATGACCTTTTAACTATTAAAATTTAGTGGAAATGTAAAGACTGTCTCCATTAGAAATAATAATAAGAAGGGACATTCCATAACAAATTTTCCTTATATCAAGATATCAATGTAACTGTTGTGGTTATAGACGCCCGTAGATGGGTCAGTTTATTGATCACTCTTGAAAATGGGAATAGTCGACACCCAGTTGGGTCAACTAATCCCTGAACGACCCAATTCCTTTATACTTTTTGCTAAACTAGAGCCCCACTTTTTTCTTGGAGCGTTGCTATATATAACAATCATATAACCACCTTTTGTTTAGAAGGAAAAATATGACAAGAGATTCCATATAAGCATAATGGTCAGAGTCACTAGTGTTCTTATCCATTAATTATGACATGTTGGACATTGAAACAACTCTGAATATGGAGAGTCATCATAAAGAAGAGGCTTCGGGGTTGGATGGTGCATTCTTTCCAATGATAGAAGATTTTATTTTGTGGAAAAGAGATGAAGATTACAAATGTTGAAGTAAGAGGAAGCATTTTGTAGACCACCCCAAATTAAGTTCTATCTCCACCCGTACATGGAGAGACGTTGTCACTCACTTTGCAAAAAAAAATTCCGATGGAGCTTTTGATTAGAGTTTAATTGCTACTACAACATTCTGATTTCAAAAGGCACATCTAATAAAGATTTTGAGGCCATTGTTGAAAAAGGTAAATGAAAAGTTGGTCGAACTCATTCATTATCTAGATGAAGTAATGGATAACATTATTTACAAAATCGTAGTGATTGAGGTTTTAGCCCCTTGTTCTATAAGTAATGATTGAGATGTACTTTGTGCCTCCTAAACATTTAAGTCCGTGAATGTAAAAAGTCAAAAGCTCATTGTGGTTAACAAAAAAGACTCAGATATATGGGTTTTTAACATTACCTAGATAAGGATGAGTTGTATTTCAGTTGTAATTAGTTAGCTCAGCTAACTGAGTTAAGTCCAGTTAGATTGGATCCAAATAGTTTGTGGAACTAATTGTGAGTTCAGTCAGTTAATGCATACATGCATGCAACTAGTGTACTCTAGATAACTGAATATTCTCTCATAAATAACTCATGCATGCCAGTTCAGACAAAGACCCAGTTGAGATTAAAGACAAGGACATTGTACTATCAGTTGGAGTACTTTTCCTTTAAAGGAATCTCATCCATGCAGAAGGAACAAGGTTCCTTGAGGATTTCACAGTTTCTACAGATGTTAGAGCAGTGTGTGAGGTGAGAATCACACAGGTTACAGCGGGATCACCCAGGAGAAACAACCCAAGGAAATAGGAGGTTTGGAGGGAAGAGGAGAAGGTTTGTGAAAAGCCTTGATTGCCTGTGAGCATCCAGGAGGATTTTATTGAGAGCTAGTTAGTTGTGAGAGCTAAGGCTTTGTATTATTCTGATCTATTTCCACCTTGTATGGTAATATAGATAGCGACATTTTTAGTTGAGGCTTTCCCTAGAGTATTCTTCTATGTTTCATGTGTTATTGGTTCTTCTTCTCTATTATATGTGTTATGTTTGATCTTGCTCAAAATCGATTTCTTATCACATCTCAAAGTTCGCCAATGGTGTTGAGTGGCTTGAGACTCAAGTATGCCTTGGATGGTAGCTTGAATTACATAGCATGGAAGGATCACATGGAAGTGGTATTAAAAGACAATGGTTTGAAGGACTTCATTGGTTAAGAAGTCCCCAAGCCAATAGCTGCTAATTCCCAAGAATTGGCAGAATGGTAGAAATGTGTGGCGAGAGTGAGGAGGATTCTTTTGGAGGGAGTTTGAGACCAAATTGTCTCGAGTCTCCATGGGAAGGAGAGTCCATTTTCAATGTGAAATACATTGAAGGAACTATATCAGAACAACAACGACCAAAGGAAACTGGTGTTGAAGGACAAGCTTTAGAAAATCAAGTGTGAAAAGGGCAACATGATTTCTACATATGTAAACAAGCTCACCACATATAGAGATGAGTTTGGAAGTGTAGGAATCACGACAGCCGATTATGATATGGTGAGTATTTCTCTCCTCGGTCTTCCTAAGAGCTAGCATTGCTACTAGGACTCAATGAATGGAAGAGAGAAACTGCCAGATTAGGAATGAATTTGGTCAGATCTGATGCAGGAGAAGATCAGGACAAGCACGAGAGATGGTTCTTCATCTAAGCACGATGATGAAGAAAATCTAGCCTTAGCAAGTAAGGAAAGGAAAGGGAAGGAGAAGGATTCTCATCCTAAATCGAGTTCTTCTCATGGAGGGAAGAAGGGTGAAAAATATAAAGTGAGATGCTTTAATTGTCATGAGATGGGTCATTATGTCACTAATTTCCCATCGAAGAAGTCTAAGGGATCCTCAGAAGGATCTGAAGGTGAGGCATTGGCTTCTCAGTTCAAGTTGGAATTCACCCTCATCACATGCATGGTTTCATCGATGATGGGTTGTGGTTGGTTTCTTGACAGTGGAGCCTCATTCCACATGACTGACGATAAAAGTTTATTCAGTAACTTGGAGGAGAAAGACATCAAGATACTCATAGGGATGGGTGACAATGAAAGGTGTAGTGTTTTAGGAGTGGGCACTATTGGGTCCCTATAATACTAGTGATTACCCCATTACTATTGTAGTTGTACCCCTTATTAATATTGTTGTGCCCCTATTGCCCCCATATTGTTATTACTGTGCCCCATAGAATCCCTCTATTGTTATTTTTGTGGCTTTATATTATTATTATTAGGTCGGCTGGGTTATATTGTGACTCCTTAGACTCCTATATATAGAAAGGAGGTTTTATCATTTGAATCATCCAAGAATTGTTCATTTATGTAATGTAAACAAGGTTTCCCCCTCAAAGAGGATGAATTCTAAGGCGTTGATCTATCTTTTCTATCTTTTCTTGAGCTGGTTTCATAACAGGAGCAATGTGCGAATGCAACATCAAGCGAACCCAATGACCATCAAAGACTCCATGCATGTTGCCATGCGGAGGTGAAGCTATGACACACCATGAGGACATCCATCACCCAACGACACTGCAACTCGACATGCACACGAGCAACAACACGAACGTACCATCACTGTCATTTTGAGTCTTGTCATGAGTCATGTCATCCACATCTCTACTATGGGCCATACTTTTAATCGATGTAATGCAATGTGGAATTCCAAGGGACCCATTTGTTGTATGAAGGGTCATGTAAAGTCAAAAAGTCATGGAAGTCAAACAGTCATGAGGGTAGTTGAACAACAACAAGGGTCAGTTTCACCCTTGGCTATAAATACCCCCTCATTTGTACAAGCAAAGCACTTTTTCACCTCAGCTCCTCCCACATAACCTTGAGAGTTTGTAATATTTTCTTTGAGGAGTAAGTAGTGGCTCCAATGCCTTGCCCACGAGGGGTTAGTGATGTATGGTGTAACGATGTGTCTTAGAACTTTTGCTTAATTCAGAAGCCTGTTAACAGGCTAACACGTTTTCACACATGTATTGTAACTGTTGTAATATTGATCTTGAACACTTGTAATGCATGTTTCTTTAACCTGTGTTTAACACTTGAACTCATTCACTTGTTGTAATACACATATATTAATGAAAATGTGTTGTATGTGCTTTTAACAATGTCCTGTCCGTGTTGGTTACCTCCCTGGACATCAGGCTTATCTTTCACATAAAACTTGCTATAACAACCATTACACTTGCGCGGACTCATCTGTTGAGTGTTGTACATGTTATCTTCCCTTGTGTGTTGTGACTGCCGCTTCCGTGTGGACTATTCTTCAGGAAGCTATGCACATTCTGTTGTGTTGTGTGTTCCTAACAGAGTTGGTGCTTCCTCCCAACCAACTTAGGACTCACTCCCACCCTCTCCCTCTACATTGAAAGTGCCATTGACACAAATAACACTAGCAATCACCAGGCACGTGAATCTCACTACTCGAAGACAAAGCAAACCACTCTCCTGTGCTAACAAGAAAGAGTTGAGGCAAATCTTTAAGATAATGGCAACTGGGCCATCATACTAGATGGGACTCCCACGCTAAACGTTGTGAGGTCTAGTTGGGACTTCATAATGGGGTGATCCCATGCATGTTGGCAGGTCTAGCACTGTCAACAAATACATAAGGCTTGTTTAGTAGAAACAAGATTCACTTAGTAGGAAGACATAGACAACACTAAATTTTTGTTGCTTTTATAAAGAGAAACTTGATTCAACTAATTCTTTAATTTTCTACTCACATTAGATGGTAGGTACATTAGATAGATTCAAAAGTGTTTTTGTACAAAGTGATCTCACTAAAGAGATTTATATGAAATAATCTCCTAATTTTGACAAGGATGAAAATGCTACATGTTCTTTGAATAAATCCTCATATGGTTTGAAATGAGGCCAAGGGCATGATATGGAAATATTTGTTCATTTTTTTTAATCTTGACTTCAAATGATGTGAATCATGTCAATGTATATATGCATCACATGCAAATGGTGAAACCTTAATTTTTCCATTGTATATGGATTACATATTCATTACTAGAATCAATTCTAATTTATTATTTGGCTTCTAGAAAAAATAGTAGATATATCTGATATCATTGACCATGGTCTATTACATTTCCTTTTAGTAGATGAGTCTTACAAATGCATGATTGTATATTGATTTCTCCACCTAAATATGTGATAAATGTTTTATAATGGAGAATTGTAGACCATGTGTCACAACTTATCAATTTAGGGTGAAGCTAGCCAAAGATTGTGTTTTTTTTATTTTTATTTATTTGTTGCTACAATCTATCAACAATTAATAAGATTATCTATTTAACTCATTATTGACCTAACATTTTCTTTTTTGTTAGTGTGGTTTCTTAGTTTATGCAAGATTCACTAGAATATCACCTTGTAGCTACAAAACAAATTTCTTGTTGTGTGAAGGGAACTTATCAACTTGGCGTAAAGTGTTATAGTGACGAGATAAACTAGTTGGTTAGTTACAATGACTAGAATTGACTTGCACATGGGGATTATGGATTTAATCTCTTCTTTGGACCTATATCCTAATATTATAAAAAGTAGAAAGTGGCCTCTTTTTTACCATAGAAGCAGAGTATCATGGTGTTATGCAGACTTGGGTAGAGGAAATATGGATATAATATATCATGGGTAAACTTCATTTTCTACTTGATACTTTATGTCATATTATGATAATTAGTGTGAGATATAAGTAGAATTCGCTTGTTCTGATAACATTTTATTCGAAACATAGTCTTCCAATGCAACCAACTAGGTCTGTTTATCCATGCCAATTATGACGAATCATATAAATGATTCCCACAATTTCAATTCACACAAGTGAAGAGAACTAAATGCAATGTTTGTGACAAGAATTTTGTAATTGACACCTAAATATTTTCATTATGAAATTTTATGATGAAATCTGAATAGCCATGACCCATTTGGTTCCCAGGGAAATTCCTACAATGGTCATGCTCACATAAATAACAAACACCAAATGCTTTCCTTTCTCTCATAGCCATCCCTATGATGTAGAAAACAACATCAATGTCAGATCAACTTTGATACTACAAATTGACAGTGAAAACCTGGCAGGCTCTAGGCACTGAAAATTTATTTCGTAGCACCTCAGTTTTATTTTTTGCTTGGCTAGTTGGAGGCACTGAAAATTATTTCGCATCGTCTTCATTGCAAAATGATTTCACGACGACTCTATTTTTCTCTTTCTACACTGTAGCTATTGTGTGTGTGACCACTTCCACTCCTCCATGAATGAATTGGTGAACCACTAGACACATTTTTTTCCTTGTGTTGTTATTCCAAAGGGATACATATGCGGGTTTGCTTCAGAAGGGTCTTGGTTCTTCTAAACGAAGTTTGAACACGGGTTGCAGGCACAATGCTTCACCTCACGCCCCTTCATCTTCTAAGGCCGCAACTTAATCACACAACACTATAAAATTCGACCTCCAAGGAATTGGAATGATTTTTAAATCTCGAGGTTTAAAAACTAAGGCAACAATTCAAATGGAACCAAAAGAAAGAAAATAACACAGATTTATGAATAATATACAAATACAAAGTCTTTCTTTCATTCACTTCAAACACACATACTCAAAGGAAAGAAAAATGCACTCCTCCCATTCAAAGTTCTTTTTATTTAACCACTTCAAAAATTGATTTGATTCCCCTTCTCTCTTAAATGAGGGAAGTAAAAAAAAACAAATGAGCTAATCATTACAATAAGAAATAACTCTTAAATTCTAAACTCTTTAACGAATACTCTTATATCGAAAAACTATAAAAAATTAACAAAATCAGTTGCTAACATTAATATGTGGCGATTCCACCTAACAATTAACCTCTGCGCAAATTCTTCATTTCCCGAGCTCAATCTAATACATCTGCATCAAGCAGAAAGTCGAGATCCTCGTTGTCCTCCTCCGCTAATTCTCCCCATCCTCGTTGTCCTCCTCCTCTAATTCTCCCCATCACACCTTCGCTGAAGCTTTGCTATCTCCCACCTTCTCCATCTCCTTCTTCCTTGTGCCCTCCTTCTCTAGGGATTCGAGTATCTAATCACAAACTCAAAATCTCACAACACCAACGAGCGAGAATGACTTCAACAACCTGTGCTTGTAAAAGTCGGTTATTTATTTTTGTCTTAATTTAAGAGTAAGAGTTAGGGTTCGGCCATTTCTTTTGTCTTAATTGAAAAAAGTAAAAAGGTTGAAATAAGGGTTTAAGACCATTAAAATTTCACGTTAAACAAAAGTCTTAAATACCCCTTTCCCAATAATATAAAAAGTAGAAAGTTGCCTCTGTTTTAACCATAGAAGCAAAATATTATGGTGCTATGCATGCCTCGGTAAGGACAATATGGATATAATATATCATGGGTAAAGTTAGGGCTTCGGTAGGGACAGTATGGATATAATTTATCTTGGGTAAACTTAGCTCTTCTACTTGATACGTTAATTATGGCATATTAAGTATGTGATATTGTGATAATTAGCGTGAGATATAGGTATAATTAGCTTGTTCCGATAACCTTTTATTCAGAGCAGTCTTCCCATGCAGCCACCAGGGTCCGTTTATCCCTGCCAAAAGAAGATCACGACAAATCATATAAATGATTTCTACAGTTTCACTTCAACAGAAGAGAACTAAATGCAATGTTTGTGACGGGAATGTAGTAATTGACACCTAAATTTTTTCATTCTGAACTTCTCTGATGATATCTGAATAGCCATAGCCCATATGGCTCCCAGGGAAATTTCTACAATGGCCGTGCTCACATGAATAACAAACACCGCATGCTGGGTTCATGAATCGCAGCATCAAGAAGGCTGCATGCCAATCTATTCTGGTTTTAAAAATTAAAAATTAAAAATCGCAGGTAAGAGATAAATAGGTGGGAAATCGCAGGTAAGAGATAAATGGCTCGAAAGCGAGCTGTAGGGTCACTTTCAACGGTTATTTTTTTCTAAAAAGGGGTTATTCACTGGTTTTTTATTTGCAAATAGATTTTAGAGATAGGAGTTAGTGATAAAACTTGCTTTTATTGCTGGTATATCCTATCTACAAGTTTCAGCGCGGTGTCACCATCTCAACCAAGATAACAAACTCGAACATCAATTGTTCGAATGACCGGCCGGGGCGGGTTCTCTCTCAACCCTCGGCATTCCTGCTTCACATAAAACAATACTGTTTTATTTTTCTTTAAATAAAAAAATCACAGCAGATTCTTTAAATTGCCAATAAGAGGACCAAAATAGAAGGCTAGGTGAATCGTGTTCGTGGGTGCCAACATTGAATGGATCACTGTTATCGGAGTAGAGGCATCAGCAATCATGGCACAACAATAACATATAATTAAACATCAATATATGCATTGCATTATGCCAAGAATGGTCATTTTTATAGGCGAGACCTATGCCCAGAATGGGGGCTAAAGTCTCCTCGTGGGCTCCAACTTCCGTGACCTCCAACACCACAAATTCCATCGGCTGTTATCACAAGAAAATGAAGATTGTAGACGTGTTGTTTACCTTCACACCATCAAGCAAAAGCTAATTTTTGTGCGTACATCTTTCCAAAAATCAAATCAAATATGCACATAATAATCGATACGAAAAATTTCTACGCAAACATGACTTGTTCCTTACCGCAGGTGAGAAATAAATAAATTACTGGAACGCAGTGTCATTTTAATTCCTTTGGGAACGCAGTGTCACTCTTATCAGCGCGATCCTTGTCATAGTAATTCCATTGGATACCAACATTAGAAGACGCGTGCAAGCCATTCTTAACGCCATATTAGAATCCCTAAGATATATTTCACCTCGCGATCACCACTGAATGTGGTGGATTGGAAGACACGATGCTACAGGGTTATGAATGATTGATCTATTAGAATACCAAACCTGGTTTTATACGTCTTATTAAATCAATTGAAATAGAATAAACGATAAAATAAAAGCTGAAAATGAAGTTGGCCAACAAAAGCTGAGGTGCAAGTACATGCACAATTCTTTCCAGGTTTAATTTTGAATTGAAAAATATGCTTTTTAAAATAGTAATATTTACTAAGCTAAAGCTACAAGTAAAATAAAAATAAAAATATATTTTTATTGGGTTATTTTTTAATTAAAAAGTAATAAAATAAAAACATTTAGCAAATAAGAAAAATAATGGTAAAATTCTTTTTGGGTTTAATTTTGAATGGAAAACTATAATTTTTAAAAATATTTACTAAACTAAAACTATGTTTTAAAACAAAAGTAATATATATATTTGAATAATTAAAAACACAAACACTATAAATATGAGTTGTATTGACACAGTTTAAAAATATCATTTTTATTAGTAAATAAAATATTTAGTTGTTTATATAAAGAATATATATTTTTTATAGAACCATAAAATTAGGTTATTAATAAAATGTATATTTATTTTAATTAATATATTTCATATATATTATATGAGACAAATATTTTATCATGCATTACAAATAACATATTTCAGTGTTTGTTTTAAATAAAATAATTTCAAATCAATTTAAAATATTTCAATATCTATGTAAAATAAAGCATTTCAATATCAATTATAAAAATATTATATAAAATAATAAGAACAAATATTTTCCATGCCAATGTTAATATATTTGGAATTTAACTATTTTGATTTTTGGTTGGAATTGTATTGCCAAAACATTTAAAATGAAAGGATGTACAACACACAAACAAATTGATATATATATTCACATACACATTGATGTGTTGTTAAAAATGATTTATATATATATATATATATATCAAGGACCTAGACTTCAAGCAAACACTTCTTCTATGTTGGATGTGTTATATTATTTCCATGACTAGCTTCCAATGGGAGGGTCACACTATAAGTTGTGATGTGTGTTATATTATTTCCATGACTAGCTTCCAATGGGAGGGCCACACTATAAGTTGTGATGTGTGTAACAGGAGGGTCACAGGGTGGACACCAACCACCCTTGTATTTATTTTATTTTTTTAACCACATGGTGAATCCATTTGCGGGGCAACAGTTTGGGATTTTTTTTTATGGGATTTTTTTTATTTTTTTATTTTTAACCACATGGTGAATTAGCAGCAGGTCATTGTACTCAATGAGGTTTGAACTTTGGTCTCCCCGGGCTTCACCCATGTGACTTACCCTCAAACCACACATCAATGTACACCTTAGGAATTTATTTTATGCTGACCAAATAATACTTGGACAGACCAAACGATGGGGGGAATACCCAAAGATGGTGGGTTGACCTATAAATGTTTTTGTGCATGTGTTTTGCACATGGTTCTAGGCATGATGGTTTTATGCCCATGGTATTCATGGGAACTACAATTATGTTCTAATCAAGGATTACTGGATTGGGGTTTGTGAATGCTTCATCATGTCTATATATATATATATAATATATATATATATATATATATATATATATATAGTAACATTGGAAGGAATATAATGAAAAATCAATATGGTAGTAAGAAATTTGGGATCATGTATATTTATTTTATATTCTCATCATTGTATATTTTTAATTGATATAATCTTGTAGTGGTGGACCTTTAAAGCTTACTGCATGACCTAAAAGACTTTAAATAGAAATAGATCCATCTTATTAATATTTGTATATATTTGTTATTAATAATTTTTAAATGTCAATGTATCAATTTCATATTAAGAATTAGAATGAATTACATTTTTATTTCCTATTATTAAGAGCCAATAAATTTTTTACTTTCAACTAATTTTTCTATCAAATTGATTTATAATATTTAATTTAAAGTGATTTTTTTTTTAATATAATAATCATATATATATTTAAATATTTTATTTAAAATTATATTAAAATAATTAATATAAAAATTTGTTTAAAGAATGAAATATTTTAAATTTTAATTACCACGTGTCAATTTTACTTTAATTATAAACAAAAAATTACACCATTCTTATTTTATAAGATTTTTAATTAAAAATTAAAAATTATTATATATAATATATATATATATATATATATATATATATATATATATATATCCCTTTGTTTCATCTTTTTATTTTTCAAGTAAAGTACTGAGTCCAACACTCTTATTTTTGGTATTAGAGCCTCTTATTATTTCTGTGATCTGTAAGAAGTAATATAAACTATAGTCCGGGTCTAAAGCCAGCCAGCAAGCCTTCCAAACTTTATTGTTTTACAATTGCGAAGTAGATAAAAGCTGCTTCAGTCTATCTCTGGTTTAGTTTATACTCTGAGTAGTTTTCTGTGATAAAATGGATCGTATGGTAAAAGCATTTTCGTTGGTAAATAGAACAAAGATTGATGAAGTAAATAGTAGAGAAGTTGAACATGATATAGAGGAACAAGCCATAATAGATCCTTCCAAATGGAATCCTCCTGAGTTAACCAGCTCTCAAGTATATAAAAACACCACTATGTAAGTACTTACCAAGAAAATCATACTAAAAGAAGTAGAGTTAAAAATAAGAATCTCAGGGAAGCAACTGAAATTGTTGGCCTAAAACTATTTCAAGAAAAAGATTTACAAAAATTTCAAGAATATGTCTAAGGCCAAAAAATATGCTTATATACATTTTGGAGGTATTAGATTACGATTAGTACCTTTATTTAGAAATGGGATAAATGCTCCTGTCTTAGCAAAACTATTTGACTGCAGACATTTAGATTATGAATGGGTCAATCACCGACAATTTGCTTTCACGTTGTCAATATGGAACCATTTTCCCAAAATATACAATGAGCTTATCTCAGAAGCATCTCAAGGATGAATGGAAGTTAATGATAGGAGTACAAAATCTGAAGATGTTTCCAGAATCAGAATATTTGTTAATAATCATGCAAGCCTCTTTTCAGTTAACTAATACAGCTCATCCTAAGATGAAACAACACATTCCTAAAGATTGTGTTACAATAGGGCTAGCAATAGCAGATGCGCAAGGGGTAACCTACGAAGAAGTAGGTTTACAAGAAAGTTGGTATTTTGAATATCAAGAAGCAACCAAGGCAACGAAGAAAAATAAACATCCCCAGAGGATAGCTTATTTAGAAGGAAAAATCCAAATAATTCCTTCTCATATAGATCAAATAGAAAGGCCTATCTTTAGACCTCCAATGTTATCTGTAGATAATCCAAGAAATATGATAGAAATAGATAAACAAAACCAACCAAGCAGCACAAGGTCATATAGGTCAGAAAATAGTAATTGTTTGATCATACTAGAAGAAAATCCATTTATGCTTAAAGCATTTCGATTTAGAGGAGGGTTGTTTCAAACATTTGAAGAGCCATAGATACCTAAGGGATATATATCATTATTTGAATCTGATAGTCAACTTTGTTTACTAAAAGGATACCAGGATTTAAATCAAAAAGCATTTAGAACATCCTCATCTTCTATACCTCAAGTAGAAGAATGGCAATTTCAAGGGAAAAGATTTCATAGAGGTGGAAAATGTCCACCAAAGACAAATTATTGTACTACCAATGACGATAAGTCACAATAGCCAAAAACAAGAGCAGATTGTGCTCCTTTGTTAGAACATGTAGCTATGTCTTCGAAAGATCTAGATGAATCTTATCAGATATCAAATCATTTGTCAAATTGGTGCAATCATGCTTCTGAAGCAATCAATGATTTAGAATGTCAAGTTGAAGATATATTACAAAATTTAAAGTTAGTGCAAGATAATCTAACTTTAGACAGACAAGCAAAGGAGGAACGTAGAAAGAAAAGGGAACTTAAGAAAAAGAAGAAATCTGAATCTAATAAATTTCAAAATTTTGCCTCATGGCAATATTTTAAACAGGATGATTTAGAAGTCTCCGGTTCTCATTCCATCCCCAAACCAAAACAAACTGAAGTATTTTTTTTTTTTCTGAAGGGGAAGGAATAAAAAAGGAATCAAAAGAAATAACAAAAATGTATGACTTAAAAAAAGGAAACTTAAAACTAGAAGAAGCAGCAAAGAAATTTCCTAGTTTTATAAGACCCAGTTAGAATAAAGTTCATATTTTCCATTCAGTACCAAAGTATCCAAATATAGAGCAAGATCAAATGACATCAAATAGCAATGGCTACATTCTAGATTTAGATCATTCAGAGAATCCTGAACACTCAATAAGGGTTTGGATTGGTACTTTACGACAAATGCAATTAATAGCTAAATTAGACAATGCTTCAATATTAAATTTGCCAGAAAAAAGGATGATTGGTATAGTCTATATTTGGTGGCCAGGACCATCACAGGCTGAACGAGAAGAATCATAAAAGCAGGACTCCCAGTATTTGAGCAATTACTAAGAACTGAGTTCTGTATAGAGCCAGAGGACTCAAAGAAACAGACTATGATTGATTTAGCAAGAATGGAACTCAAAGATGCCACACATCTAGATGAGTACTGAAGAGAATATTTCAGGTTGGTAATGACAACAGAATTGAGCAATGATTTAATGACTAAGGTCACATATTTATCAAAAATCCCAAATAATGTAGGTGACTTAGTATTAAAAGATCTAGAAGAAAAAGGTAAATCTTTGCGAACAATTAATTGGGTAGATCTTATAAATCATTGTAAGTAGAAATTGAAATATCTCTGTTGGCAAAAGAATGCTCAAGAAATTGCTACAAAACCTTCACAAGAATGTTGCAAAGAACTTCTCCTGTGGATGCCTATTAGAAAGAAGCATTGTAAAAAGAGAAGGTATGGAAAATACAAAGTAAGAAGGTAGCAAATCCAAAAAAGTCATTTCCAAAATATAATATTTTAAAAGAAGAAATGCTCCAGTAAAATCTGGATGTTGTTTTATATGCAAAAATAAAGGGTATTTTGTTGTTAAATGTCCAAAAAACACATCTTCAAAATTAAATAAATGTTTGGAAATGGATGAATTTATAGACGATTGGTCTATTGTAGATAGTGATGACGATTTCTCTAAATTTTTTATGTTGTCTGAAATAATATCTGAAGCAGATGATACAAAAGAAGAAAATGATATAAATACAAAACAAAAAATGAATATTTGTATCATTTCATATTGTGAACTAGAAAGAGAATTAGAAGAATTAGAAGACTTAAGCATTTCAGACTTCAGTGAAACAGAGGATGAATTAGAAGAACCAGAGGACAAAAAATCTGAAACAGAGGAAGAAGCAAAAATAAATATAAGATCATTCAAAGGTAAAGAAAAAGTAAATGATATCTATTCAAAAGCTCCAAATTTTTGTCCTGTTCCAAAAAACATTCGTCATTCAACTTATTTTAATTCTTCTAATCAGTATGATGTAAAGGCTGAAAGTAATTTGATGAAGAAAATTGTTAGAGCTAATGATCTCTTATACATAGCAATAGAATTACAGTCAGGTAATAGTTGGATTGAAGTCGATGCTTTCATTGATTTTAGAGGGTCTAATAATCTGGCAAGGCCAAGTCTATTCAAATTTTCGTGGAAGCCATTAAAAAATATCATCAATTCAGAGACAATTGGAGGCAATAATACCTTAACACATTACGTAGATAATATTCCAATGAGAATAGGGTGGAGTGTTATAAAAATTTCAGCCATCCAGTATTATGATCAATCAAGCAGCTTGATATTCAGTATGCCATTCATAACATATGTTCTCCCAATGACAATAGCTAGAGACAAAATAATCTGCAATATTAAGAAGAAAGCAGTATGTGTAAATAGGATATCTCTGGCAAATTCAAAAGTAGAAAATAAAATGAAGAACAAAAACCCAAAATGAGAAAGCAATTGAATGATAACAATGACTGGCAAAAAGTGTTGCAGAACTATGAAACAAAGGAGAAACAACAACATCTTAACAAAGCTATCAGAGAAGACAGTTGATCCAAAGAACAAAAAGAAATTCGAAAGAAGCTACTTAAATTCTGCTCCAGCAATCCTCAAGAGTTCTGGGATAAAGAAAGTCCAATGCAAGACAATGAGACGCTCCATGACAATGGAGTTCAAGGAGGAATAATTCCCTGCACGCCGCAAGACGAATAAGAAATGAAAGCACAGGTAAAAGAACTACTTGCACTTAGACTTATTGAAGAATTAAGTTTTCAATATTCATGCTCAACCTTCATTGTAGGAAACCATGCAGAAGTGGTTAGAGGAAAAGAAAGAATGATTATCAATTGTAAACGACTTAATGCTATTACAAGAGATTTTAAATAGCCTCTCCCAAGACAAGAAGTTATAATGAAAAAAATTCAAAAGTCCAAGATATTTTCTAAATTTGACATGAAGAGTGGATATTATCAGATCCAAGTTAGACAAGAAGACATGCATAAAACAACATTCTTGTGTCCAGCGAGATTTTTCAGTGGAATGTGGTTCCCTTTCGTCTAAAAAATGCACCTGCATTCTTTCAAAGAAAAATGGATAGTATTTTTGGCAGGTATGAATTTATAATTGCGTATATAGATGATATTCTAATACATAGTGAAAATATAGAAGAGCATATTCTCCATCTATATTTTTTCATGAAAAAAATAGAAGCCTATGGAATTGTATTATCAGATAAGAAGATAGATTTGTTTAAAGATACTATTGAATTTTTTGGGATTATTATAATCAACAGACAAATCCAAATGTAGCCTCATATTGTGCAAAAAATTTCCAGTTTTCCAGACGAGTTGGGAGACAAAAATTAGATTAAAAGATTTTTAGGAATATTAAACTATGTAGATAAATATATTCCTTTGTTATCAGAAAAGACAAAAAATATCAGAAAACACCTAAATGGTGGATGGAGAAGTGATGCAACTAAACAGTTCAACAAATCAAGAAAGAAGCTCAGAGCTTACCAGAGCTCAAACCTCCAGGTAACGGACAACTCATTTTATAAACAGATGCATCAGATGAATTTTGGGGAGCAGTTCTTATTGAAAAAGGGGAAAATAATGAAGAACAAATCTATGCATACAAATAGGGAGAATTCTCAGCAAGTCAAAAGAATTATTTATAGCAGAAAAAGAGACATTGGCCATATTTAATGGAGTGCAAAAAAATTGAATTATATCTTGCACCAGTACATTTTATTATCAAAACTTATTTTAAAAACTTTCAGTATTTTTTAAAAATTGGTCGACAAATGGCTAGAGGAAGACTCTTATCTTGGCAGATCTAGTTTCAACAATATGATTTTGAAATACAATGGGTACTAGGTAACTCCAATTGGCTAGCAGATGTGCTAACTACAAAAATGAATAAGATGTTTAGAGTTCACATCAAAGATGAATGCCAATATACATTGGCAAAAAGACTTCATAGGCTTGAACAAAAGCTACCAGAAATTAAAAAAGTGGTAGGATTACAGCTCAGAAGAAATGAATGGATAAATCAAATAAGAGGTTATCACACCACGAATATTGGGCATTAGCTCGGCATAAATGCATAACTCTATAAAATATATCCATGTGAGGGTATGAAGATCAAAATCCTTTTTCGAGCTCTTACAAACATGTGGTCCATTCCTTGGACTCCATATATGATAAATATTTTGAAAATACTTAACTACTACCAATTAGTAGGACGTGTTGATTTTGGCTTAGGAATTTATAATTCTACAAGATTTTTAGATGAACAAAAATTCCCATTGAGAACGAGATAGCCAGATGGTTACTTTCACTTAGAATCCCAAATCTATGGGATCAATTGCATCAAACCTTTCATCAAAGTTGGGGGGAAGATTATAAAGGAGATGACAAAATTCCAATGTTCAATCTGATAGAAGACCATGCAGATTGGATTATCAAAGAAGGCATATGTATAAATAAGACAGGCAAAAGAATATCACAGTGTATAGAAAGATCTATGAAATATTTGAGATTACAATATACACTATGGGAAACAATCAAATTAACAGAAGAATTAAGTTTAAATCATTTTGATTAGTTATGGGCAGAATCAGAATCTAGACCAAAGGCTTTCATGTTAATCAACAATCAAAAGTTAATTAAGGAATTCTCTGACTGGTTTAAAATTTTTCCTGAAAAGACATTAACTCATAAAAAAGTCATTATCCAAGAAGCAGATAAAATATTTTAGGACAAAGCAGTTAAATTAATAATTAATGTTAAATCATTAATTACATTATTGATCTGTTCAGGAATTTGGAGTGATGACACATTATGCCTTATTTGATTATTGGTAACTTCTAGAAGTTGCAGTTATATAATTTTCGATAATAATTGGATTCAAAAAGGTGAAGTTACTATGATTTGTTTGCAATGGATAAGGCAGTCTATAGACAGAAATGTCAAAGTTTCTGACTTAATAGGGTTAGAATTTCCAGTAGATCATGAAAAATATCTTTGTGCAAACAAAAGCTGGGTCCAAAGTTTTGAGGTAGACAATTTAGTGCATGCAGATACTCTGAGCAAAAGTAAAAGATTTGATATGATGAGAAAAGATAAAGCAAAGATTGAAAAGGACAGTCATCTACTAAAGATGCTCATAAAGACAAAATTTCTATACCCCAGTGGTACGAAAATTCCCAAGCAGACCCCATGCTAGAAGAAACCGACATAGAATATTTACTAATGGCTCTTGAGCAGAAAAAAGCAGAAGATGTTGATATGACTTGTGATAATTGTAACATGGATCCTTGCGTCTATGATGATAGTCACAGTGGATAGTTTTGTACAAAGAATATTTTTCTTTTCTTTGAAGGATTGAGTAGACACTGTGCGAGCACAAGTCCTAGCAAGACCATCAATCATTCAGATTCTTAGGCTAGGTTTGAAATCCAAATTTAGAATTCGAAGAGACTTCTATGGTCTATAAATAAATGTTTTACAAAATGAGAAGGCATCATGAGATGTGCTCTCATACTATGTTGTTCACATGGTATGTACGTGTTTGGTTGAATTAATATAGAAGCTTGTTAGGCCACCTATTTAAGGATAGTTCTTTATTTCTTGAAAGACCTTTGGAGAGTATAAGGCGAAGTGTGAAGACCCTTGGAGAGGTTGTGGTTCGCGTCTCTCGGTGAGAAAAATAGCCCTTCGTATTTCAAAATAGGGGTGTTGGACTCAATACTTGAAAAATAGAAAGATGAACGAAGGGCTATTTCTCTCACCGAGAGATACAAATCACAACCGCTCCAAGGGTCTTCACACTTTACCTTATACTCTCCAAAGGTCTTTCGAGAAATACAAAACTGTCCCTAGACAGACGGTCCAACAGGCTTCTATATTAATTCAAGCAAACACGTACATACCATGTGAACAACATAGTCTGAGAGCACATCTCACGATGCCTTCTCATTTTGTAAAACATTTATTTATAGACCAGAGAAGTCTCTTCAGATTCTAAATCTAGATTTCAAACCTAGCCTAAGAATCTGAATGATTGAGGGTCTTGTTGAGACTCGTACGCGCAGAGTGTCTACTCAATCCTTCAAAGAAAAAACAAAATATTCTTTGTACAAAACTATCCACTGTGATTATTGTCACAAACAAAAGGATCCATGTTACAATTATCACAAGTCATATCAGTATCTTCTACTTTTTGTTGTTCAAGAGCAATTAGTAAATATTCTATGTTGATTTCTTCTGGCATGGGGTATTCTTGGGAATCTTCGTACCACTCGGGTACATAAATTTCTTCTTTATGAGCATCTTTGGTAGATGATTGTCGTTCTCCAATCTTTGCTTTATCTTTTCTCATCATATCAAATCTTCTACTTTTTCTTAGGGCATCCACATGTGCTAAACTATCTACCTCAAAACTTTGGACCCAGAGAAGTTGAACATGATATAGAGGAACAAGCCATAATAGATCCTTCCAAATGGAATCCTCCTGAGTTAACCAGGATTCAAGTATATCAAGACACCATTATGCAAGTACTTACCAAGAAAATCATACTAAAAGGAGTAGAGTTAAAAATAAGAAACTCAGGGGAAGCAACTCAAATTGTTGGCCTAAAATTGTTTCAAGAAAAATATTTACAGAAATTTCAAGAATATGTCAAGGCCAAAAAATATGCTTATATACATTTTGGAGGTATTAGATTAGGATTAGTACCTTTATTTAGAAATGGGATAAATGCTCATGTCCTAGCAAAAATGTTTGACTACAGACATTTAGATTATGAACAAGCCAGGATTGGGTAAATCACCGGTAATTTAATTGTAGGTTGTCAATATGGAACCATTTTCCCAAACTATACAATGAGCTTATCTGACAAGAATCTCAAGGATGCATGGAAGCTAATGATACGAGTACAAAATATGAAGATGTTGCCACAATCAAGATATCTGTCAATAATCATGCAAGCCTCTTTTCAGTTAACTAATACAGCTCATAATAAGATGAAATAGCCCATTCTTAAAGATAGTGTTAGAACAGGGCTAGCAATAGCAGACGTGCAAGGGGTAACCTATGACGAAGTAGATTTACCAGAAAGTTGGTATTTTGAATATCAAGAAGCAACCAAGGCAATGAAGAAAAATAAACATCCCCAGAGGATAGCTTATTCAGAAGGAAAAATCCAAATAATTCCTTCTCATATAGATCAGATAGAAAGGCCTATCTTTAGACCTCCAAGGTTATCTGTAGATAATCCAAGAAATATGATAGAAACAAATAAACCAAACCAACCAAGCAGCAACAGGTCATATAGGTCAGAAAATAGTAATCATTTGATCATACCAGAAGAAAAGCCATTTATGCTTAAAGCATTTCGACTTAGAGTGATGTTTCAAACATCTGAGGAGCCACAGATACCTAAGGGATATAGATCATTATTTGAATCTGATAGTCAACTTTGTTTACCAAAAGGATACTAAGCTTTAAATCAAAAATCATTTAGAACATCCTCATCTTCTATACCTCAAGTAGAAGAATGACAATTTGAAGGGAAAAGATTTCATAGAGGTGGAAAATGGCCACCAAAGACAAAATATTGTACTACCAGTGACAATAAGTTACAATAGCCAAAAACAAGAGCAGATTGTGCTCCTTTTTTAGAACACGTAGCTACATATCCATAATATCTAGATGAATCTTATCAGAAATCAAATCATCTGTCAAATTGGTTCAATCATGCTTCTGAAGCAATAGATGATTTACGATGTCAAGATGAAGAGATATTGCAAAATGTGAAGTTAGTGCAAGATAATCTAACTTTAGATAGACAAGCAAAGGAGGAACGTAGAAAGAAAAGGGAACTTAAGAAAGAGAATAAATATAAATATAATAAATTTCAAAATTTGGGCTCATGGCAATATCTTAAACAAGATGAATAAGAAGTCTCTAGTTCTCAGTCCATCCCCGAACCAAAACAAACTGAACTATTTTCTTTTTCTGAAGGGGAGGGAATAAAAAAGACATCAAAAGAGATACCAAAAAAGTATGACTTCAAAAAAGGAAACTTAAAACTAGAAGAAGCAGCAAAGAAATTTCCTAGTTTCATAAGACCCAGTCTAAATAAAGCTCATATTTTCCATTCAGTACCAAAGTATCCAAAGATAGAGCAAGATCTAATGGCATCAAATAGCAATGGCTACATTCTAGATTTAGATCATTCAGAGAATCCTAAAGACTCAATAAGGGTCTGGATTTGTGCTTTATGGCAAATGCAATTAACAACTAAATTAGACAATGCTTCAATATTTAGTTTGGTAGAAAAAAGGATTACTGGTATAGTCTATATTTGGTGGCAAGGACCATCATAGGCTTAACGAGAAGAAGTCATAAAAGCAGGACTCCCGATATTTGAGCAATTACTAAGAACCCAGTTCTGTATAGAGCCAGAGGACTCAAAGAAACAATTTATGGTTGATTTAGCAAGAATGGAACTAAAAGATTCCAAACATCTAGACGAGTACTCAAGAGAATATTTCAGGTTGATAATGACTACAGAATTGAGAAATGATTTAATGACTAAGGTCACATATTTATCAAAACTCCCAAATAATATAGGTGACTTAGTATTAAAATATCTAGAATAAAAAGGTAAATATTTGCAAACAATCTGTTGGGTAGATCTTATAAATCACTGTAAGCAGAAATTGAAATATCCCTGTTGGGAAAAGAATGCTCAAGAAATTGCTACAAAACCTTCACAGGAATGTTGCAAAGAACTTATCCCATGGAAACCTATTAGAAAGAAGCATCATAAAAAGAGAAGGTATGGAAAATACAAAGTAAGAAGGGTAGCAAATCCAAAAAAGCCGTTTCCAAAATATAGATATTTTAAAAGAAGAAACGCTCCAGTAAAACTTGGATGTTATTTTATATGCAAAAGGAAAGGGAATTTTGCTGCTAAATGTCCAAAAAACACATCTTCAAAATTAAAGAAATGTTTGGAAATGGATGAATTTATAGACGATTGGTCTATTGTAGATAGTGATGATCATTGCTCTGAAGTTTTTAGGTTGTCTGAAATAATATCTGAAGAAGATGATACAGAAGAAGAAAATGATATAAACACAAAACAAAATATGAATATTTGTATCAATTTAGATTGTGAACTAGAAACAAAATCAGAAGAATTAGAAGGCTTGAGCATTTCAGACTTCAGCGAAGTAGAGGATGAATTAGAAGAATCAGAGGACAAAGAATCCAAAACAGAGGAAGAAGCAAAAATCAATATAAGATCAGTCAAAGGTAAAGAAAAAGTAAATGATATCTATTCAAAAGCTCCAATTTTTTGTCCTGTTTCGAAAAACATTGGTCATTCAACTTATTTTGATTCTTCTAATCAGTATGATGTAAAGGTTGAAAGTAATTTGATGAAGAAAATTGTTAGATCTAATGATCTCTTGTACATAATAGTAGAATTATAGTTAGGTAACAGTTTGATCGAAGTCAATTCTTTCATTGATTTTGGAGGGTTTAATAATCTGGCAAGGCAAAGTCTATTCAAGTCTTCATGGAAGCCATTAAAAAATCTCATCAATTTAGAGACAATTGGAGGCAATATTACCTTAACACATTACGTAGATAAGATTCCAATGAGAATAGGGGGGAGTATTATAAAAATTTCAACAATCCAGTATTATGATCAATCATGCAGGTTGATATTGGGTATGTTTTTCATAACATCTATTCTCCCAATGGCAATAACCAGAGACAAAATAATCTTTAATATTAAGGAGAAACCAGTATGTGTAAATACAATATCTATAGCAAATTCAGAAGTAAAAAATAAAAAGATGAACAAAAAACCCAAAATAAGAAAGCAAGAGAATGATAGAAATGACTGGCAAAAAGTGTTGCAGAACTGTGAAACAAAGGAGAAACAACAACATCTTAACAAAGCTACCATAAAAGACAGTTGGTCTGAAGAATAAAAAGATATTCAAAAGAAGCTACTTAAATTCTGCTCCAGCAATCCTCAAGAGTTCTGGGACAAAGAAAGTCTAATCCAAGACATTGAGACGCTCCATGAAAATGGAGTTCAAGGAGGAATAATTCCCTGCATGCCTCAAGATGAATAGGAAATGAAAGGATAGGTAAGAGAACTACTTTCAGTTAGACTTATTTAAGAATCAAGTTCTCAATATTCATGATCAGCCTTCATTGTAAGAAACCATGTAGAAGTGGTTAGAGGAAAAGCCAAAATGGTTATCAATTATAAACCACTTAATGCTATTACAAGAGATTTCAAATATCCTCTCCCGAGACAAGAAGTTATAATGCAAAAAATTCAAGAGTCCAAGATATTTTCTAAATTTGACATGAAGAGTGGATATTATTAGATCCAAATTAGACCAGAAGACAGACATAAAACAACATTCTCGTGTCCTACGAGATTTTTTCAGTGGAACGTGGTTCCCTTTGGTCTAAAAAATGCACCTACATTCTTTCAAAGAAGAATGGATAGTATTTTTGGCACGTATGAATTTATAATTGTGTATATAGATGATATTCTAATACATAGTGAAAATATAGAAGAGCATATTCTCCATCTATATATTTTCTTGAAAGAAATAGAAGCCCATGGAATTGTATTATCAAATTAGAAGATATATTTGTTTAAAGAGACTATTGAGTTTCTTGGGATTATTATAATCGATGGACAAATCCAAATGCAACCTCATATTGTGCAAAAAAATTCTAGTTTTCTAGATGAGTTGGGAGACAAAAATCAGATTCAAAGATTTTTAGGAATATTAAATTATGTACATAAATATGTTCCTTTGTTATTATAAAAGACAAAATATATAAGAAAATACCTAAATGGTGGATGGAGCAGCGCTACAACTACATCAATTCAGAAAATCAAGAAAGAATCTCAGAGCTTACTAAAGCTCAAACCTCCAGGTAACAGACAACTCATTTTACAAACAGATGCATCAAATGAATTTTGGGGAGTAATTCTTATTGAAAAAGGGGAAAATAATGAAGAACAAATATGTGCATACAAATTAAAAGAATTCTCAGCAAGTCAAAAGAATTATTTTACAGCAGAAAAAGAGACATTGGCCATATTTAATGGAGTGCAAAAATTTGAATTATATCTTGCACCAGTACATTTCATTATCAGAACAGATTGTAAAAACTTTCAATATTTTTTAAATGCAAAAATTGGTCGACAAATGGCTAGAGGGAGACTCTTATCTTGGTAGATCTGGTTTCAACAATATGATTTTGAAATACAATGGGTACTAGGTAACTCCAATTAGTTAGCAGATGTGCTAACTAGATAAATGAATAAGATGTTTAGAGTTGACATAAAAAATGACTGCCACTATACATTGGCAAAAATATTTCATAGGCTTGAACAACAGCTACCAGAGCTCACAATAGAAATTAAAAAAGTGGTACAATTAAGGCTTAGAAGAAATGAATGCATAAATCAAATCAGAGGTTATCACACCAAGAATATTGGGCCTCAGCTGGGCATAAATGCAGAACTCTGTAAAATAGATCCATGTGAGGGTATGAATATCAAAATCCTTTTTCGATCTCTTACAAACATGTGGTCCATTCCTTGGACTCCACATATGATAAATATTTTGAGAACACTTAACTACTATCAATTAGTAGGATGCGTTGATTTTGGCTTAGGAATTTATAATTCTGCAAGATTTTTAGATGAACATAAAATTCCCATTCAGAACGAGATAGCCAGATGGTTACATTCACTTAGAATCCCAAATATATGGGATCAATTGCATCAAAACTTTCATCAAAGTTGGGGGGAAGATTATAAAGGAGATGACAAATTTGCAATGTTCAATCTGATAGAAGACCATGTAGATTGGATTATCAAAGAAGGCAGATGTATAAAGAAGACAGACAAAAGAATATTGCAATGTATAGAAAGATCTTTGAAATATTTGAGATTACAGTCTACACCAGGGGAAACAATCGGATTAATAGAAGAATTAAGTTTAAACCCTTTTGATCAATTATGGGCAGAATCAGAATCCAGACCAAAGGCTTTCAAGTTAATCAACAATCAAAAGTTAATTCAGGAATTCTCTGACTGGTTTAAAATTTTTCCTGAAAAGACATTAACTCATAAAAAAGGGATTATCCAAGAAGTAGATAAAATATTTGAGGATAGAGCAATTAAATTGATAATTAAAGTTAAATCATTAATTACATTATTGATCTATTTAGGACTTTGGAGTGATGACACATTATGCCTTATTTTCTTATTAGTAACTTCTGGAAGTTGCAGTCATATAATTTTCGATAATAATTGGATTCAGAAAGATGAAGTTAATATGATTTGTTTGCAATGGATAAGGCAGTCTATAGATAGAAATGTCGACGTTTCTGACTTAACAGGGTTAGAATTTCCAGTAGATCATGAAAAACATCTCTGTGCAGACAAAAGATGGGTCCAAAGTTTTGAGGTAGATAGTTTAGCACATGCGGATGCTGTAAGCAAAAGTAAAAGATTTGATATGATGAGAAAATATAAAGCAAAGATTGAAGAAGGAAAGTCTTCTACCAAAGATGCTCATAAAGAAGAAATTTTTGTACCCCAGTGCTACGAAGATTACCAAGCAGACCCCATGCCAGAAGAAACCGACATAGAATATTTACTAATGGTTCTCGAACAACAAAAAGCAAAAGATGTTGATATGAGTTGTGATAATTGTAACATGGATCCTTGAGTTTATGAGATAGTCATAGTGGATAGTTTTGTACAAAGAATATTTTGCTTTTTCTTTGAAGGATTGAGTAGACACCATGCGGGTACGAGTCCTGACAAGACCCTCAATCATTTAGATTCTTAGGCTAGGTTTGAAATCTGAATTTAGAATCTGAAGAGACTTCTCTAGTCTATAAATAAGTGTTTTACAAAATGAGAAGGCATCGTGAGATGTGCTGTCACACTACATTGTTCGCATGGTATGTACGTGTTTGCTTGAATTAATATAGAAGCCTGTTGGGCCGCCTTCCTGAGGACAGTTCTGTATTTATCGAAAAACCTTTGGAGAGTATAAGGCGAAGTGTGAAGACCGTGGAGCAGTTGTGATTCGTGAGAGAAATAACCCTTTGTTCGTCTTTCTATCTTTCAAGTATGTACTGAGTCCAACACCCCTATTTTGGTATTAGAGCCTCTTAATGTTTCTGTGATCTGTGAGAAGTAATATAAACTATAGACAGAGTTTGAAGCTAGCCAGGAAGCTATCGAAACGCTTTTGTTTTACAATTGCGAAGTAGATAAAAGCTGCTTTAGTCCATCTCTGGTTTAGTTTATACTCTGAGTAGTTTTCTGTGATAAAATGGATCATATGATAAAAGCATGTTCATTGGTAAATAGAACAAGGACAGATGAAGTAAATAGTAGAGAATCTAAACACAATATAGAGGAACAAGCCATAATAGATCCTTCCAAATGGAATCCTCCCAAGTTAACCAACTCTCAAGTATATAAAGAAACCACTATGCAAGTACTTACCAAGAAAATCATACTAAAAGAAGTAGAGTTAAAAATAAGAATCTCAGGGGAAGCAACTCAAATTGTTAGCCTAAAATTGTTTCAAGAAAAAGATTTACAGACATTTCAAGAATATGTCAAGGCCAAAAAATATGCTTTTATACATTTTGGAGGTATTAGAATAGGATTAGTATCTTTATTTAGAAATGGGATAAATGCTCTTGTCCTAGCAGAACTATTTGACTTCAGACATTTAGATTATGAACAAGCTAGGATTGGGTCAATCATCGGCAATTTAATTGTAGGTTGTCAATATGGAACCATTTTCCCAAACTATATAATGAGCTTATCTGACAAGCATCTCAAGGATGCATGGAAGTTAATAATAGGAGTACAAAATATAAATATGTTGCCAGAATCAAAATATCTGTCAATAATCATGCAAGCCTCTTTTCAATAACTAATACAGTTCATTCTAAGATGAAACAACCCATTCTTAAAGATTGTGTTACAATAGGGCTAGTAACAGTAGACGCATAAGGGGTAACCTACGAAGAAGTAGGTTTACCAGAAAGTTGGTATTTTGAATATCAAGAAGCAACCAAGGCAGCACAGAAAATAAACATCCCAAGAGGTTAGCTTATTCAGAACGAAAAGTCTAAATAATTCCTTCTCATATAGATCAGATAGAAAGGCCTATCTTTAGACCTCCAAGGTTATCTGTAGATAATCCAAGAAATATGATAGATAGAGATAAACCAAATCAACCAAGAAACAACAGGTCATATACGATAGAAAATAGTAATCGTCTGATCATACCAGAAGAAAATCAATTGATGCTTAAAGAATTTCGATTTAGAGGAGTGATGTTTCAAACATCTGAAGAGCCATAGATACCTAAGGGATATACACGATTATTTGAATCTTATAGTCAACTTTGTGTACCGAAAGGATACCAGGATTTAAATCAAAAAGCATTTAGAACATCCTCAGCTTCTATACCTCAAGTAGAAGAATGGCAATTTCAAGAGAAAAGATTTCATAGAGGTGGAAAATGGCCACCAAAGATAAAATATTGTACTACCAGTGACAATAATTCACAACAACCAAAAACAAGAGAAAATTGTGCTCATTTGTTAGAACATGCAACTACATCTCCAAAAGATCTAGATGAATCTTATTAGATATCAAATCATCTGTCAAATTGGTGCAATCATGCTTCTGAAGCAATAAATGATTTAGGATGTCACGCTGAAGAGATATTACAAAATTTAAAGTTAGTGCAAGATAATATAACTTTAGATAGACAAGCAAAGGAGGAACGCATAAAGAAAATGGAACTTAAGAAAAAGAAGAAATCTGAATCTAATAAATTTCAAAATTTGGGCTTACGGCAATATTTTAAACAGGATGATTCAAAAGTCTCCAGTTCTCAGTCCATCCCCGTACCAAAACAAGATCTAATGGCATCAAATAGCAATGGCTACATTCTAGATTTAGATCATTCAGAGAATCTTGAAGACTCAATAAGGGTCTGGATTGGTGCTTTATGGCAAATGCAATTAACAGCTAAATTAGACAATGCTTCAATATTTTGTTTGGCAGAAAAAAGGATGATTGCCATAGTCTATATTTGGTGGCAAGGACCATCATAGGCTGAGTGAGAAGAAGTCATAAAATCAGGACTCTCGGTATTTGAGCAATTACTAAGAACCCAGTTCTATATAGAGCTAGAGGACTCAAAGAAACAGGCTATGGTTGATTTAGCAAGAATGGAACTAAAAGATGCCAAACATCTAGATGAGTACTCAAGAGAATATTTCAGGCTGGTAATGACTACAGAATTGAGTAATGATTTAATGACTAAGGTCACATATTTATCAAAACTCCCAAATAATATAGGTGACTTAGTATTAAGAGATCTAGAAGAAAAAGGTAAATCTTTGCAAACAATCTATTGGGTAGATCGTTTAAATCATTGTAAGTAGAAATTGAAATGTGTCTGTTGGCAAAAGAATGCTCAAGAAATTGTTAAAAAAACTTCAAAGGAATGTTGCAAATAACTTCTCCCATGGACGCCTATTAGAAAGAAGCATCATAAAAAGAGAAGATATGGAAAATACAAAGTAAGAAGTGTAGCAAATAAAAAAAAGTCGTTTCCAAAATATAGATATTTTAAAAGAAGAAATGCTCTAGTAAAATCTTGATGTTGTTTTATATGCAAAAAGAAAGGGCATTTTGTTGCTAAATGTCCAAAAAAGTACATCTTGAAAATTAAAGAAATGTTTGGAAATGGATGAATTTGTAGACGATTGGTCTATTGTAAATAGTGATGATGATTGCTCTGAATTTTTTATGTTGTCTAAAATAATATCTAAAGCAGATGATACAAAATAAGAAAATGATATAAATACAGAACAAAAAATGAATATTTGTATCAGTTCATATTGTGAACTAGAAACAGAATCAGAAGAATTAGAAGACTTAAGAATTTTAGACTTCAGCGAAACAGAGGATGAATAAGAAGAATTAGAGGACAAAGAATTTGAAACAGAGGAAGAAGCAGAAGTCAATATATGATTAGTCAAAGGTAAAGAAAAAGTAAATGATATATATTCAAAAGCTCCAAGTTTTTGTCTTGTTCCAAAAAACATTGGTCATTCAACTTATTTTGATTCTTCTAATTAGTATGATGTAAAGGTTGAAAGTAATTTGATGATGAAAATTGTTAGAGCCAATGATCTCTTGTACATAACAGTAGAATTATAGTCAAGTAACAGTTGGATTGAAGTCGATGCTTTCATTGATTCTAGAGGGTCTAATAATCTGGCAAGGCCAAGTCTATTCAAATATTCGTGGAAGCCATTAAAAAATCTCATCAATTCAGAGACAATTGGAGGCAATATTCTTAAAACGTTACGTAGATAATATTCCAATGACAATAGGGGGGAATATTATAAAAATTTCAGCCATCTAGTACTATGATCAATCAAGTAGCTTGATACTCGGTCTGCCGTTTATAACATTTATTCTCCCAATGACAATAGTTAGAGACAAAATAATCTGCAATATTTAGAAGAAAGAAGTATGTATAAATAGGATATCTCTAGCAAATTTAGAAGTAAAAAATAAAAAGATGAACAAAAAACCCAAAATGAGAAAGCAAGAGAATGATAGCAATGACTGGCAAAAAGTGTTGCAGAACTAGGAAACAAAGTAGAAACACAAAACATCTTAACAAAGCTATCAGAGAAGACAGTTAGTCTGAAGAACAAAAAGAAATTCAAAAGAAGCTAGTTAAATTCTGCTCCAGCAATCCTCAAGTGTTATGGGACAAAGAAAGTCCAATGCAGGACATCGAGACGCTCCATGACAATGGAGTTCAAGGAGGAATAATTCCCTGCACGCCTCAAGACGATCAGGAAATGAAAGCACAGGTAAGAGAACTACATGCACTTAGACTTATTGAAGAATCAAGTTCTCAATATTCATGCTCATCCTTCATTGTAAGAAACCATGCAAAAGTGGTTAGAGGAAAAGAGAAAATGGTTATCAAATATGAACCACTTAATGCTATTACAAGAGGTTTCAAATATCCTCTCCTGAGACAAGAAGTTATAATGCAAAAAATTCAAAAGTCCAAGATATTTTCCAAATTTCACATGAAGAGTGGATATTATCAGATCCAAATTAGACCAGAAGACAGGTATAAAACAACATTCTCATGTCCAGTGGGATTTTTTCAGTGGAACATGGTTCCCTTTGGTCTAAAAAATGCACCTACATTCTTTCAAAGAAGAATGGATAGTATTTTTGGCAGGCATGAATTTATAATTGTGTATATAGATGATATTCTAATACATAGTGAAAATATAGAAGAGCATATTCTCCATCTATATGTTTTCATGAAAGAAATAGAAGCCCATCGAATGTATTATCAGATAAGAAGATAGATTCGTTTAAAGAGACTATTGAGTTTCTTGGGATTATTATAATTGAAAGACACATCGAAATGCAACCTCATATTGCGCAAAAAATTTCCAGTTTTCCAGATGAGTTAGGAGACAAAAGTCTGATTCAAAGATTTCTAGGAATATTAAACTATGTACATAAATATATTCCTTTGTTACCAGAAAAGACAAAAAATTTAAAAAAACATCTCAATGGTGGATGGAGCAGCGCTGCAACTACAACAATTCAGCAAATCAAGAAAGAAGCTCAGATCTTACCAAAGCTCAAACCTCTAGGTAACGGACAACTCATTTTATAAACAAATACATCATATGAATTTTGGGGAGCAGTTCTTATTGAAAAAGGGGAAAATAATGAAGAAAAAAATCTGTACATACAAATCGGGAGAATTCTCAGCAAGTCAAATGAATTATTTTACAGCAGAAAAAGAGACGTTGGCTATATTCAATGGAGTGAAAAAATTTCAATTATATCTTGCACTAGTACATTTTATTATCAGAACTGATTGTAAAAAATTTTAGTATTTTTTAAATGCAAAAATTGGTCGACAAATGGCTAGAGGAAGACTCTTATCTTGGTAGATCTGGTTTCAACAATACAATTTTGAAATACAATGGATACCAGGTAACTCTAATTGGATAGCAGATGTGCTAACTAGAGAAATGAATAAGATGTTTAGAGTTGACATCAAAGATGACTGCCAATATACATTCGCAAAAATACTTCATAGGCTTGAGCAGTAGCTACCAAAGCTCACAACAAAAATTAAAAAAGTGGTAGGATTAAGGCTTAGAAGAAATGAATGGATAAATCAAATCATAGGTTATCACACCAAGAATATTGGGCCTTAGCTGGGCATAAATGCAGAACTCTGCAAAATATATCCATGTGAGGGTATGAAGATCAAAATCCTTTTTTGAGCTCTTACAAACATGTGGTCGATTCCTTGGACTCCACATATGATAAATATTTTGAAAACGCTTAACTACTATCAATTAGTAGGATGTGTTGATTTTGGCTTAGGAATTTATAATTCTGCAAGATTTTTAGATGAACATCAAATTCCCATTTAGAATGAGATAGCCAGATGGTTACTTTCATTTAGAATCCAAAATATATGGGATCAATTGCATCAAACTTTTCATCAAGGTTGGGGCGAAGATTATAAACGAGATGACAAATTTCCAATGTTCAATTTGATAGAAGACCATGCAGATTGGATTATCAAATAAGGCATATATATAAAGAAGACATACAAAATAATATCGTAGTGTATAGAAAGATCTCTGAAATATTTGAGATTATACTCTACACCATGGGAAACAATCAGATTAACAAAAGAATTAAGTTTAAACTTTTTGATTAGTTATGGGCAGAATCAGAATCCAGACCAAAGGCTTTCAAGTTAATCAACAATCAAAAGTTAATTCAGGAATTCTCTGACTGGTTTAAATTTTTTCTTGCAAAGACCTTAACTCATAAAAAGCCATTATCCAAGAAGCAGATAAAATATTTGAGGACAGAGTAATTAAATTAATAATTATTGTTAAATCATTAATTACATTATTGATCTGTTTAGGAATTTGGAGTGATGACACATTATGCCTTATTTTCTTATTGGTAACTTCTGGAAGTTGCAGTCACATAATTTTCGATAATAATTGGATTCATAAAGATGAATTTAATATGATTTGTTTGCAACGGATCAGGCAGTCTATAGATAGAAATGTTGAAGTTTATGACTTATCAGGGTTAGAAATTCCAGTAGATCATGAAAAACATCTCCATGTAGACAAAAGATGGGTCCAAAGTTTTGAGGTAGATTGGTTAGCGCATGTGAATGCTCTAAGAAAAAGTAAAAGATTTGATATGATGAGAAAAGATAAAGAAAATATTGAAGAAGGAGAGTAATCTACCAAATATGCTCATAAAGAAGAAATTTTTGTACCCCAGTGGTACGAAGATTCCCAAGCAGACCCCATCCCAGAAGAAACCAACATAGAGTATTTACTAATGGCTCTTGAATAGCAAAAGGCAGAAGATGTTGATATGACTTGTGATAATTGTAACATGGATCCTTGCATCTGTGATGATAGTCACAGTGGATAGTTTTGTACAAAGAATATTTTGCTTTTTCTTTGAAGGATTGAGTAGACACTATGCAGGTACGAGTCTCGACAAGACCCTAATCATTCAGATTCTTAGGCTAGGTTTGAAATCTAGATTTAGAATCCGAAGAGACTTCTCTGTTCTATAAATAAGTGTTTTACAAAATGAGAAGGCATCATGAGATGTGCTCTCATACTATGTTGTTCACATGGTATGTACGTGTTTTCTTGAATTAATATAGAAGCTTGTTGGGCCACCTATTTGAGGACAGTTTTGTATTTCTTGAAAGACCTTTGGAGAGTATAAAGTGAAGTGTGAAGACGATTGGAACATTTGTGATTCGCAAGAGAAATAGCCATTCGTTCGTCTTTCTATTTTTCAAGTAAGTAATGAGTCCATCACCCCTATTTTGGTATCAGAGCCTCTTACTATTTCTGTGATCTATGAGAAATAATATAAACTATAGACAGAGTCTAAAGCCAGCCAGGAAGCCTTCGAAGTGCTTTTGTTTTACAATTGTGAAGTAGAAAAAACCTACTTCAGTCCATCTCTGGTTTAATTTATGCTCTGAGTAGTTTTCTGTGATAAAATGGATCATATGATAAAAGCTTTTTCGTTGGTAAACAGAACAAGGATTGATGAAGTAAATATTAGAGAAGCTAAACATGATATAGAGGAACAAGCCATAATAGATCCTTCCAAATGGAATCCTCTCGAGTTAACTAGCTATCAAGTATATAAAGACACCACTATGCAAGTACTTACCAGGAAAATCATACTAAAAGAAGTAGAGTTAAAAATAAGAATCTCAGGGGAAGCAACTCAAATTGTTGGCCTAAAACTCTTTCAAGAAAAATATTTACAGAAATCTCAAGAATATGTCAAGGCCAAAAAATATGCTTATATACATTTTGGAGGTATTGGATTAAGATTAGTAACTTTATTTAGAAATGGGATAAGTGCTTCTATCCTAGCAGAACTATTTGACTCTAGACATTTAGATTATGAACAAGCCAGGATTGGGTCAATCATCGGAAATTTAATGTTAGGTTGTCAATATGGAACCATTTTCCCAAACTCTAAAATGAGCTATCTGTTACCTGGAGGTTTGAGCTTTGGTAAGCTCTGAGCTTCTTTCTTGATTTTTTGAACTGTTGTAGTTGCAACGCTTCTCTACCCAACATTTAGGTGTTTTCTGATATTTTTTTGTCTTTTTTGATAACAAAGGAATATATTTATGTACATAGTTTAATATTCCTAAAAATCTTTGAATCTAATTTTTGTCTCCCAACTCATCTGGAAAACTAGAAATTTGTCCGTCGATTATAATAATCCCAAGAAACTCAATAGTCTCTTTAAACAAATTTATCTTGTTATCTGATAATACAATTCCATGGGCTTCTATTTCTTTCATGAAAATATATAGATGGAGAATATGCTCTTCTATATTTTCACTATGTATTAGAATATCATCTATATACACAATTATAAATTCATACCTACCAAAAATACTATCCATTCTTCTTTGAAAGAATGCAGGTGCATATTTTAGACCAAAGGGAACCATGTTCCACTGAAAAAATCTTGCTAGACATGAGAATGATGTTTTATGCCTGTATTTTGGTCTAATTTGATCTGATAATATCCACTCTTCATGTCAAATTTAGAAAATATCTTGGACTTTTGAATTTTTGCATTATAACTTCTTGCCTTGGGAGAGGATATTTGAAATCTCTTGTAATAGCATTAAGTGGTTTATAATTGATAACTATTCTGGCTTTTCCTCTAACCACCTCTGCATGGTTTCTTACAATGAAGGCTGAGCATGAATATTGAGAACTTGATTCTTCAATAAGTCTAAGTGCAAGTAGTTCTCTTACATGTGCTTTCATTTCCTGTTCATCTTGAGGCATGCATGGAATTATTCCTCCTTGAACTCCATTGTCATGGAGTGTCTCGATGTCTTGCATTGGAATTTCTTTGTCCCAGAACTGTTGAGGATTGCTGGAGCAAAATTTAAGTACCTTCTTTTGAATTTCTTTCTGTTCCTCTGACCAACTGTCTTCTCTGATAACTTTGTTAAGATGTTGTTGTTTCTCCTTTGTTTCATAGTTTTGAAATAGCTTTTTCTAGTCATTGCTATCATTCACTTTCTTTCTCATTTTGGGTTTTTTGTTCATATTTTTTTTTTTTTACTTCTGAATTTGCTAAAGATATCCTATTTACACATATTGCTTTCTTCTTAATATTGCAGATTATTTTTTCTTCGGCTATTGTCATTGGGAGAACAGATGTTATGAACGACATACACAATATGAAGTTGCTTGATCGATCATAATACTGGATGGCTGAAATTTTTATAATACTCCCCCCTATTCTCATTGGAATATTATCTATGTGATGTGTTAAGGTAATATTGCCTCCAATTGGCTCTGAATTGATGAGACTTTTTAATGGCTTCCACGAAGATTTGAATAGACTTGGCCTTGCCAGATTATTAGACCCTCCAAAATGAATGAAAGCATCGACTTCAATCCAACTGTCACCTGATTATAATTCTAATGTTATATACAAGAGATCATTAGCTCTAACAATTTTCTTCATCAAATTACTTTAAGCCTTTACATCATACTGATTAGAAGAATCAAAATAAGTTGGATGACCAATGTTTTTTGGAACAAGACAAAAACTTGGAGCTTTTGAATAGATATCATTTACTTTTTCTTTACCTTTGACTGATCTTATATTGATTTCTGCTTCTTCCTCTATTTTGGATTCTTTGTTCTCTGCTTCTTCTGATTCATCCTCTGTTTCACTGAAGTCTAAAATACTTAAGTCTTCTAATTCTTCTGATTCTGTTTCTAGTTCACAATTTGAACTGTTACAAATATTCATTTTTTGTTTTGTCTTTATATCATTTTTTTCTTCTGTATCATCTACCTCAGATATTATTTCAGACAACATAAAAACCTTAGATCAATCATCATCGCTATCTACAATATATTAATCGTCTATAAATTCATTCATTTTCAAACATTTCTTTAATTTTGAAGATGTGTTTTTTGGACATTTAGCAGCAAAATGCCCTTTCTTTTTGCATATAAAAAAACATCCAGATTTTACTGGAGCATTTCTTCTTTTAAAATATCTATATTTTGGAAACAACTTTTTTGGATTTGCTACCCTTCTTACTTTGTATTTTCATACCTTATCTTTTTACGATGCTTTTTTCTAATAGGAATCCATGGAGAAGTTCTTTGCAACATTCATGTGAAGGTTTTGTAGCAATTTCTTGAGTATTCTTTTGCCAACATAGATATTTCAATTTCTGCTTACAATGATTTATAAGGTCTACCCAGTAGATTGTTTGCAAAGATTTACCTTTTCTTCTAGATCTTTTAGTATTAAGTCACCTATATTATTTGGGAGTTTTGATAAATATGTGACCTTAGTAATTAAATCATTGCTCAATTCTGTAGTCATTACCAACCTGAAATATTCTCTTGAGTACTCATCAAGATGTTTGGCATCTCTTTGTTTCCATTCTTGCTAAAATCAACCATATCTTATTTCCTTTTGTAGTCCTCTGGCTCTATACAGAACTGGGTTCTTAGTAATTGCTCAAATATCAAGAGTCCTGCTTTTATGACTTCTTCTTGTTGAACCTGTGATGGTCCTTGCCACCAAATATAAACTATACTAGTCATCCTTTTTTCTGCCAAACTAAATATTGAAGCATTGTCTAATTTAACTATTAATTGCATTTGCCATAAAGCACCAATCAAGACCCTTATCAAGTCTTCAGGATTCGCTGAATGATCTGAATCTAGAATGTAGACATTTCTATTTGATGCCATTAGATCTTGCTCCATCTTTGGATACTTTGGTACTGAATGGAAAATATGAGCTTTATTGAGACTGGGTCTTATAAAATAGGAAACTTGTTTGCTGCTTATTCTAGTTTTAAGTTTCCTTTTTTGAAGTCATACATTTTTGGTATTTCTTTTGATGTCTTTTTGATTCCTTCTCCTTCAGAAAAACAAAATGCTTCAGTTTGTTTTGGTTCGAGGATGAACTAAGAACTGGAGACTTCTGAATCATCCTGTTTAAAATATTTCCATGAGCCCAAATTTTGAAATTTATTAGATTCAAATTTCTTCTTTTTCTTAAGTTCCCTTTTCTTTCTACATTATTCCTTTGCTTGTCTATCTAAAGTTAGATTATCTTGCACTAAATTTAAATTTTGCAATATCTCTTCAGCTTGACATCCTAAATCATCTATTGTTTCAGATGCATGACTGCACCAACTTGATAGGTGATTTGATATCTGATAAGATTCATCTAGATCTTTTGGAGATGTAGCTACATGTTCTAACAAAGGAGCACAATCTGCTCTTGTATTTCGTTGTTGTGACTTATTGTCACTTGTAGTACAATATTTTGTCTTTGGTGGCCATTTTCCATCTCTATGAAATCTTTTCCCGTGAAATTGCCATTCTTCTACTTGAGGTATAGAAGATGACGATGTTCTAAATGCTTTTTGATTTAAAGCCTGGTATCCTTTTGGTAAACAAAGTTTACTATTAGATTCAAATAATGATCTATATCTCTTAGGTATATGTGGCTCTTCAGATGTTTGAAACATCACTCCTCTAAATCGAATGCTTTTAAGCATAAATGGTTTTTTTATTTTTTTATTTTTTTATTTTTATTTTTTATTTTTTCTGGTATGATTAAACGATTACTATTTTCTGACCTATATGACCTGCTACTGCTTGGTTGGTTTGGTTTATCTGTTTCTATCATATTTTTTGGATTATCTACAAATAACCTTGGAGGTCTAAATATAGGCCTTTCTATCTGATCTATATGCGAAGGAATTATTTGGATTTTCCCTTTTGAATAAGCTATCCTTTGGGGATGTTTTTTTTCTTTGGTAAATATAACAAGGATTAATGGAGTAAATAGTAGAGAAGCTGAACATGATATAGAGGAACAAGCCATAATAGATCCTTCCAAATGGAATCCTCCCAAGTTAAGCAGCTCTCAAGTATATAAAGACACCACTATGCAAGTACTTAGCAAGAAAATCATACTAAAATATGTAGAGTTAAAAATAAGAATCTCAAAGGAAGCAACTCAAATTGTTGGCCTAAAACTGTTTCAAGAAAAAGATTTACAAAAATTTCAAGAATATGTCGAGGTCAAAAAATATGCTTATGTACATTTTGGAGGTATTAGATTAGGATTAGTACCTTTATTTAGAAATGGGATAATTGCTCCTATCCTAGCAGAACTGTTTGACTTGAGACAATTAGATTATGAACAAGCCAAGATTGGGTCAATCACCGGAAATTTAATTGCAAGTTGTCAATATGGAACCATTTTCCCAAACTGTAAAATGAGTTGTCTGTTACCTAGAGGTTTGCGCATGCAGATGCTCTAAGAAAAATTAAAAGATTCGATATGATGATGAAAGATAAAGCAAATATTGAAGAAGGACAATCATCTACCAAAGATGCTCATAAAGAAGAAATTTTCGTACCCTAGTGGTACGAAGATTCCTAAGTATACCCCATGCCAGAAGAAACCAACATAGAATATTAACTAATGGCTCTTGAACAACAAAAAGAAGAAAATGCTGATATGACTTGTGATAATTGTAACATGGATCCTTGCGTCTGTGACGATAGTCACAATGGATAGTTTTGTACAAAGAATATTTTTCTTTTATTTTGAAAGATTGAGTAGACACTATGCAGGTACAAGTCCTGGAAAGACCCTGAATCATTCAGATTCTTAGGCTAGGTTTGAAATACAGATTTAGAATCCGAGGAGACTTCTCTAGTCTATAAATAAGTTTTTTACAAAATGAGAAGGCATCGTGAGATGTGCTCTCATACTATGTTGTTCACCTGGTATGTATGTGTTTTCTTGAATTAATATAGAAGCCTGTTGGGCTGCCTTTCTGAGGACAATTCTGTATTTCTTGAAAGACCTTTGGAGAGTATAAGGCGAAGTGTGAATACCCTTGGAGTGGTTGTGATTCATGAGACAAATATCCCTTCATTCGTCTTTCTATTTTTCAAGTAAGTATTGAGTCCAGCACCCCTATTTTGGTATTAGAGCCTCTTACTGTTTCTGTGATCTATGAGAAGTAATATAAACTATAGACAGTGTCTGAATCCAGCCAGGAAGCCTTATAAATGCTTTTGTTTTACAATTTCGAAGTAGATAAAAGTTGCTTCAGTCCATCTCTGGTTTAGTTTATACTCTGAGTAGTTTTCTGTGATAAAATGGATCGTATAATAAAATCATTTTCGTTGGTAAATAGAAGAAGGGTTGATGAAGTAAATAGTAGAGAATATGAACATGATATAGGAACAAGCCATAATAGATCCTTCCAAATGGAATCCTCCCAAGTTAACTAGCTCTCAAGTATATAAAGACACCACTATGCAAGTACTTACCAAGAAAATCATACTAAAAGAAGTAGAGTTAAAAATAATAATGTCAGGGGAAGAAACTCAAATTTTTGGCCTAAAACTGTCTCAAGAAAAAGATTTACAGAAATTTCAAGAATATGTCAAGGCAAAAAAATATGCTTATATACATTTTGGAGGTATTAGATTAGGATTAGTACCTTTATTTAGAAATGGGATAAATGCCCCTATCCTAGCAGAACTGTTTGAGTCTAGACATTTAGATTATGAATAAGCCAGGATTGGTTCAATCACCAATTTAATTGCAGGTTGTCAATATGGAACCATTTTCCCAAACTATACAATGAGATTATCTGACAAGCATCTCAAGAATGTATGGAAGTTAATGATAGGAGTACAAAATCTAAAGATGTTTCCAGAATCAGAATATCTATCAATAATTATGAAATCTTATTTTCAGTTAACTAATATAGCTCATTCTAAGATGAAACAACCCATTCTTAAAGATTGTGTTACAACAGGGCTAGCAACAGTAGACGCGCAAAGGGGTAACCTACGAAGAAGTAGGTTTAACTGAAAGTTGGTATTTTGAATATCAAGAAGCAACCAAGGGAATGAAGAAAAATAAACATCAATAGAGGATAGCTTATTCAGAAGGAAAAATCCAAATAATTCCTTCTCATATAGATCAGATAAAAAGGCCTATCTTTAGACCTCCAAGGTTATCTGTAGATAATCCAAGGAATATTATAGAAACAGATAAACCAAACCAACCAAGCAACTGCGGGTCATATAGGTCAGAAAATAGTAATCGTCTGATCATACCAGAAGAAAAGTCATTTATTCTTAAAGCATTTTGATTTATAGGAGCGATGTTTCAAAAATCGGAAAAGCCACGGATACCTAAGGGATATAGATCATTATTTGAATCTGATAGTCAACTTTGTTTACCAAAAGGATACTAGACTTTAAATAAAAAAGCATTTAGAACATCCTCATCTTCTATACCTCAAGTAGAAGAATGGAAATTTGAAGGGAAAAGATTTCATAGAGGTGGAAAATGGCCACCAAAAACGAAATATTGTACTACCAGTGACAATAAGTCACAATAGCCAAAAACAAGAGTAGATTGTCCTCCTTTGTTAGAACATGCAGCTACATCTCCAAAAGATCTAGATGGATCTTATCAGATATCAAATCATCTGTTAAATTGGTGCAATCATGCTTCTGAAGAAATAGATGATTTAGGATGTCAAGCTGAAAAGATATTGCAAAATTTATAGTTAGTGCAAGATAATCTAACTTTATACAGACAAGCAAAGTAGGAATGCAAAAAGAAAAAGGAACTTAAGAAAAAGAAGAAATCTGAATCTAATAAATTTCAAAATTTGAGCTCATGGCAATATTTTAAATAGGATGATTAAGAAATCTTCAGTTCTTAGTCCATCCTCGAACCAAAGCAAACTGAAGTTTTTCCTTTTTCTGAAGGAGAAGGAATAAAAAAGACATCAAAAGAAATACCAAAAATCTATGACTTCGAAAAAGGAAACTTAAAACTACAAGAAGCAACAAAGAAATTTCCTAGTTTTATAAGACCTAGTCTCAATAAAGCTCATATTTTCCATTCAGTACCACAGTATCCAAAGATAGAGCAAGATCTAATGACATCAAATAGCAATGGCTACATTCTAGATTTAGATCATTCAGAGAATCTTGAAGACTCAATAAGAGTCTAGATTGGTACTTTATGGCGAATGCAATTAATAGCTAAATTAGACAATGCTTCAATATTTAGTTTGGTAGAAAAAAGGATGACTGGTATAGTCTATATTTGGTGGCAAGGACCATCACAGGCTGAATGAGAAGAAGTCATAAAAGCAGGACTCCCGATATTTGAGCAATTACTAAGAACCCAGTTCTGTATGGAGGCAGAGGACTCAAAGAAACAGGCTATGGTTGATTTAGCAAGAATGGAACTAAAAGATGCCAAACATCTAGATGAGTACTCAAGGGAATATTTCATGTTGGTAATGACTACAGAATTGAGCAATGATTTAATGACTAAGGTCACATATTTATCAAAACTCCAAAATAATATAGCTGACTTAGTATTAAAAGATCTAGAAGAAAAACGTAAATCTTTGCAAATAATCTATTGGGTAGATCTTTTAAATCATTGTAAGTAGAAATTGAAATATCTCTGTTGGCAAAAGAATGCTCAAGAAATTGCTACAAAACCTTCACAGGAATGTTGCAAAGAACTTCTCCCATGGACGGCTATTAGAAAGAAGCATCATAAAAAGAGAAGGTATGGAAAATACAAAGTAAGAAGGGTAACAAATATAAAAACGCTGTTTCCAAAATATACATGTTTCAAAAGAAGAAATGCTCCAGCAAAATGTGGATGTTGTTTTATATGCAAAAAGAAAGGGCATTTTGCTGCTAAATGTCTAAAAAACACATCTTGAAAATTAAAGAAATGTTTGGAAATGGATGAATTTATAGATGATTGGTCTATTGTAGACAGCGATGATGATTGCTCTGAACTTTTTATGTTGTCTGAAATACTATCTGAAGCAGATGATACAAAAGAAGAAAATGATATAAATACAAAACAAAAAATGAATATTTGTATCAGTTTAGATTGTGAACTAGAAATAAAATCATAGCAATTAGAAAACATAAGCATTTCAAGCTTCAGTGAAACAAAGGATGAATCAGAAGAATTAGAGGGCAAAGAATCCAAAATATAGGAAGAAGCAGAAATCAATATAAGATTAGTGAAAGGGTTTAATAATCTGGCAAGGCCAAGTCTATTCAAATCTTCGTGGAAGCCATTAAAAAATCTCATCAATTCAGAGACAATTGGAGGAAATATTACCTTAACACATTACGTAGATAATATTCCAATGAGAATAGGGGGAGTATTATAAAAATTTCAGCCATCCAATATTATGATCAATCAAGCCGCTTGATATTGGGTATGTTGTTCATAACATTTGTTCTCCCAATGACAATAGCCAGAGAAAAAATAATCTGCAATATTAAGAAGAAAGCAGTATGTGTAAATAGGATATCTCTAGCAAATTCAGAAGTAAAAAATAAAAAGATGAATGAAAAACCCAAAATGAGAAAGCAAGAGAATGATAACAATGTCTGGAAAAAAGTGTTGCAGAACTATGAAACAAAGGAGAAACAACAATATCTTAACAAAGCTATCAGAGAAGACAGTTGGTCCGAAGAACAAAAAGAAATTCAAAAGAAGCTACTTAAATTCTTCTACAGCAATTCTCAAGAGATCTTGGATAAAGAAAGTGTAATGCAAGACATTGAGATGCTCCATGACAATGGAGTTCAAGGAGGAATAATTCCCTGCACGCCTCAATGAAAACAGGAAATGAAAGCACTCGTAAGAGAACTACTTGCACTTACAATTATTGAAGAATCAAGTTCTCAATATTCATGCTCAACCTTCATTGTAAGAAACCATGTAGAAGTGGTTAGAGGAAAAGCCAAAATGCTTATCAATTATAAACCACTTAATGCTATTACAAGAGATTTCAAATATCCTCTCTCGAGACAAGAAGTTATAGTGAAAAAAATTCAAAAGTCCAAGATATTTTCTAAATTTGACATGAAGAGTGGATATTATCAGATCCAAATTAGGCCAGAAGACAAGCATAAAACAACATTCTCGTGCCCAGCGGGATTTTCAGTGGAACGTGGTTCCCTTTGGTCTAAAAAATGCACTTGCATTCTTTCAAAGAGTAGTATTTCTAGCAGGTATGAATTTATAATTGTGTATACAGATGATATTCTAATACATAGTGAAAATATAGAAGAGCATATTCTCCATCTATATATTTTCATGAAATAAATAGAAGCCCATGGAATTGTATTATCAGATAAGAAGATAGATTTGTTTAAAGAGACTATTGAGTTTCTTGGGATTATTATAATCGACGGACAAATCCAAATGCAACATCATATTGTGCAAAAAAAATCCATTTTTCCGGATGAGTTGGGAGACAAAAATCAGATTCAAAGGTTTTTAGGAATATTAAACTATGTACATTAATATATTCCTTTGTTATCAGAAAGACAAAAAATATCAGAAAACACCTAAATGGTGGATGGAGCAACGCTGCAACTACAACAGTTCAACAAATCAAGAAAGAAGCTCAAATCTTACCAAAGCTCAAACCTCTAGGTAACGGAAAACTCATTTTACAAACAGATGCATCAGATGAATTTTGGGTAGCAGTTCTTATTGAAAAAGGGGAAAATAATGAAGAACAAATATGTGCATATAAATTTGGAGAATTCTCAACAAGTCAAAAGAATTATTTTATAGCAGAAAAAGAGACATTGGCCATATTCAATGGAGTGCAAAATTTTGAATTATATCTTGTACCAGTACATTTTATTATGAGAACTGATTGTAAAAACTTTCAGTATTTTTTAAAATGAAAAAATTGGTCGACAAATGTCTAGAGGAAAACTCTTACCTTGGCATATTTGGTTTCAACAATATGATTTTGAAATACAATGGATACCAGGTAACTCCAATTGGCTAGCAGATGTGTTAACTAGAGAAATGAATAAGATGTTTAGAGGTTACATTAAAGATGATTGCCAATATACATTGGCAAAAAGACTTCATAGGCTTGAACAATAGCTACCAGAGCTCATAACAGAAATTAAAAAAGTGGTAGGATTAAGGCTCAGAAGAAATGAATGGATAAATCAAATCAGAGGTTATCACACCAAGAATATTGGGCGTCAGCTGGGCATAAATGCAGAACTCTATAAAATATATCCATGTGAGGGTATGAAGATCAAAATCCTTTTTCGAGCTCTTACAAACATGTGGTCCATTCCTTGGACTCCACATATGATAAATATTTTGAAAACACTTAACTACTATCAATTAATAGGATGTGTTGATTTTGGCTTAGCAACTTATAATTCTGCAAGATTTTTAGATGAACATAAAATTCCGATTCAAAACGAGATATCCATATGGTTACTTTCACTTAGAATCCCAAATCTATGGGATCAATTTCATCAAACCTTTCATCAAAGTTGGGGGGAAGATTATAAAGGAGATGAAAAATTTCCAATGTTCAATCTGATAAAAGACCATACAGATTGGATTATCGAAGAAGGTAGATGTATAAAGAAGACAGACAAAATAATATCGCAGTGTAGAGAAATATCTTTGAAATATTTGAGATTACAGTCTACACCACGAGAAACAATCAGATTAACGGAAGAATTAAGTTTAAATCTTTTTGATCAGTTATGGGCAGAATTAGAATCCAAGCCAAAGGCTTTCAAGTTAATCAACAATCAAAAGTTAATTCAAGAATTCTTTGACTGGTTTAAAATTTTTCTTGAAAGGACATTAACTCATAAAAAAACCATTATCCTAGAAGCAGATAAAATATTTGAGGACAGAGTGGTTAAATTAATAATTAATGTTAAATCATTACTTACATTATTGATTTGTTCAGGAATTTTGAGTGATGACACATTATGCCTTATTTTCTTATTGGTAACTTTTGGAAGTTGTAGTCATATAATTTTCAATAATAATTGGATTCAGAAAGATGAAGTTAATATGATTTGTTTGCAATGGATAAGGCAGTCTATAGACAAAAATGTTGGAAGTTTCTGACTTAACAAGGTTAGAATTTCTAATAAATCATGAAAAACATCTTTGTGCAGACAAAAGTTAGTTCCAAAGTTATGAGATAGACCGTTTAGCGCATGCGGATGCTCTAAGCAAAAGTAAAAGAATTAATATGATGAGAAAAGATAAAGCAAAGATTGAAGAAAGATGGTCATCTAATTAAATATATATATATATAATATAGATTAAAAATGAGATCGAACTTGGATATTTAATATCGAACTCGTCAATTGCTCTCTTAACAATGGAATACTAGAAATTGCATAGATATTTCGAACAAGTTTCAACTTAATGTATATAGATTATTTTTAACATTTAAGAGGGCAGTAGTAATAAATTTTATTATTGTTCATAGTGGAAGCATATGTCACTTGACTTGAGATTAAAGCAATAGCGGATTTAGGTGTAAATGAAACAACGATATTATGGTATAAAATGGATTTATATGCTTAAGAGTTTAAGAATCAATTTAAATAAATAAAATATAAATCAAAGTGTTAATGAAATAATAATATTATTATAAATTAAAAAAATTAAGAAATAAATTTAAAAAAGTTTAAATAAAAATAGAACTATATTAATCTTAAATGAATTTTTGATTACTTAAATATACACCTATAATATGCACAAATTTATCATATAGCAAATTGCAACATCAAGTAGGAAACAATGATATTATTGTATTTATTAAACATTACGAGTTAATGTTTATGAGTTAATGTCTATGTCACTTGACATTAAGGTTGAATTTTATTTATTTTTTCTTATTTTCGAGTTCTTATCTATAATTTTTTGAATATTAAAGTGTTTTGAAATAGTCATACATAGTAGTGGATGTTTAAGTAATTTGTGAATTATTAATTGATTATCTGATTTTATATTTATTTGGCAAATTTTAAACCGAGATTTAGATTAGCATCTTAAGTACTTATTTTCTAAATGTTGATGGTAAGATTAGCTTAAAAACACCTTAACCTTAAATTAAAAAAAGTAATAGCAACTTAAATGACAAGATTAATAATCAATATATATGGATGTGTACTCCATGAAATCACATTGTGTGTATTTCTAGTAATATAATATGTATACCTTTAGGTGCATGTGTTATATCTACCATTTGAGAAAGTATTTTAGATATAGGAATTGATGTTGTAAGAAATGATGATTAACTAATGATGAAAATGAAAATGAAAATGTGAAAAAATTAAAATTATATTATGTTAATAAAAAGTTATATTGTAAGTGTTTTGTACTTTGTATTAATAATATAGATATTATTTTGAGTATTAGCTTGTGTTTTTTTCATTATATATTGGTAATTTAAAATCATTATTATGATGATATTATTTCTTGCATTAATTTACATGTAGTGAATTTTCTTTTTTAAATTTTCCTATTATGGTATATATGTGTGATGCTTGTCTCTTTATATTTGAATTTTAATGTCATGTAAGTTATTTTAGTTAATAATTTGGTGTTTTTTCCTTTTTAGTTACTTATTTGGATCTAGTATAAAATTATTTATTTCCTTATTTGAATAACTACTTAGTTAAGAAGATAATCTCTAAGCCTTATGCCTAAACAAAGTCTTACTTAACTAAGGATCCTTAATTGAGTCCCCTAACATCCCTAATTTGTTAATCCTTTCCATTTTATGTTCTCACTTGGTTAAGTTTCCCTTTCTCTCAAGTAGTTTACCTATGTATTATTAGCCACAAGTTTTCCTACCCATATCAAAATTGTGGATCATGGTTAATCCGTACTTGTAAAGTAGAGGCTTATTTTATGTTGTCACACCTATGTTTTGGCCCAAATCCTTAGAAGTTAGAAGGTTAAAATATGTAGTCTGACCATTGTGTAGGAAATGGCACTTCTATTGATGAGTGTAATCGCTAGATAATCGAGTTAATAATATGAAATAATATTTTTATCCCACCCCTATTATTGTTAATGGTATTTGATATCACTCATTTATATACCAATTGTTTTTCCAAATTAATATTGTCTAAAAATATTGCAATCTCCTTGTACTTTCCATACCCTTGGGCTTACTTGGATAATTTATCTTCATGAAATCTCCACCTATTGGAGGATTCTAAAGTTTTATGGCTTTCCAAAGATATACTATAATATACTACACTCATAACATATACTTATGACTAGAGAATAATTCAACTTGAATGATTCAAACATACGAAAATGTTTGGAGCTTGGATATGGGATGAAGCACAAAAAGCTTATTAAACTACATACATTGTTTCCCTTGATGGAGTATGTGAAGGATGAATGCTTGGAAATTAGCATTAGACTATATTTGAAAAGAAAGGAATATTAAAGAGCAAATAATCAAATAAAAGTTGCCCATAAAAACCTAGGTTCCTTAAGCAAACCATCACTTGTTAGTGTAAGGTACGATTTGACCTTCATTGATGATTTTTCGAGGTACACTTATATCTAATGAAGCAATAGAGTAATGTATTTTAAAATTTCATGGAATTCAAGACATTAACTATAGAAAAATATTTAGACACTTAGGATTTTAGTTAATTTCAACTTGGTCTAATGCGTGTATCAAGAAAAAGTGTGTTTCTTTAGTATGAGTTAGTTACATTGTAATCTGATGGTCACAATATGTTTTAGACATAGAATGATTTGAAAGATAATATTCTCCTTAATACTAATGATTATTAATCTATGGATTAACACTTTATTAGGCCATGATCTCTATTTAAAGGGCATGGAGGGTTATGGTTGATGATCAAATTTGAGAGCTCTATTATGTAAAATATTTTCTTTTGCATAATAAAATTTCCTAAAGTGGCCACATTGGGTGGGATCATTGATTTTTTCCCTCTTAGAGGATTTTAGTGACATAAAAATATTGGTGTTGTAATTTTGATCCTATTGTGTGAGTGGCTAGTAAAGGTGTTCAACGTGTACAAAATACCCTATTTACTCAAACATGAAATCAAGTTCTATTTGAAGAACTGTTCATGTTTCTAATCAAGATATTGAAGTCCACATTGTTGAATTTGTGAGATCCACCATTTATGTACTATTTTGGCCTAAAAATACTATTTCATTACATCTGGAACACTATTTTTAGCTAAGAACACCTTCATTTCATTGAAAAAGATATATTTTTCCTAAAGATAGAATATATTTTGTCAGATCTAAAGGTATACAGTCCAAATATGCCATTTTTAAAATTATTTTTTGTAGAGATCATTTTTTGGTTGTTTGTTTATATTCCCAATTTTCTACTCTTACTCGTCCATGTATGCTCATTGCCTTGTGCTTTATGTGATTTTGAAAAATAGAAAAGATAACAAAAAGTATTTTATTAACTGCATATACTCTTTGATGTGCACTTTGTGCGATTTTGAAAAATGAGAAACCGTAAGAAAAGCTACATTTCTTGGTAAGCTAACCAAGATTTAACCCCTTTGTTGTCCGGTTTTAGATTTTTTTTTACAAATTGTTGTTTTTTTTTAGATGAGAAAATCTTTTATAGTAGAAAAGAAGTTCAAGGTAGAGCTACAATAACAAAAACAACACTAATACCACCTGCACCCCCCTTCAATACCATCAACATCTCTTTCACAATATCTTGATTGGTTAAAAATTACTTTATTTAGTAAGATGTCTTGATGTCACATCTCTTTTTAAGTTCATTTCTGAAAAAGTTCATGCAAAATTAAGTTATTTCATAACTTTAATGTAAAGTGTATTTCACTTTTCTTATATAAGTGAATCACTATAAAATAACTTTAATATTTTTTAAAGTTATTCACATGCAACTTTAATTTATAAAGTAACTTCACTGTGAAAGTGATTCTCACTTGTTTTATAAAAGTGGGTCATTCATAAAGTAATTTATTTGTAAAATTGAGCTTATATCAAATCTAGTGAGGGAAAGTATTCTTTTATTTTTTTCTCATCATCCATCACCATGTGAACCACCTTCTACATGCCATGTGGGTCTTTGTTCTCCTTAATTCATTTTTTAAAAGGGCATAACTTTCACATCGAAAGTCTGATTTTAGAGTCATTTTTTTGAGACAACCTATTTTTTTGAAAGATTTATCTTTGGATAGTCAATTTTAGCATTTGAAACCATATTATCTTCAATATGGACACTCTAACTGAACTTTTTCTTACCCTTACCAACTACTTCTCATGGAAATACTACATGGAGGATGTACTAAGAAATAAGGGATCTTACCAGATTACCTTGGGACATGAAAATTTTCCCACTAGTCCTAATAAGAAATCCAAATGGGATAATAGGAATAATGAAGCCCAAAAATTAATTGGAATTAAAATTTCTCCTAATTTATGATTTTATATTCGATAAATTGATGCTTTGGATGAAGTTTGGGAAAAGTTACAAAATATATTTGGAGAAGCCAATATTATCAGATCTCATTAGCTTCAGAATAAAATCATGTCTTTAATTCCTAACGATTTATCTTTCATTGAGTATTACTAATTTAATTTTAAAAGACTTAAACATTTTCTTAAATACTTTAAGGCTGATATAAAATATGAGTGTTGCATATATATTGTTCTTTAAAAGTTGGGTTCTCAATACTCTATTTCTGTATCTACATTTTATGCCACTAGAGAAGCTTTAGGAAGTTCCTATAAAAAAGATTCTCTTGAATCTTTTTATGACTCTCTGATTAGAGAAAAAGATAATATCATGCATATTAGAGTGATTAGCATTACATGTACATTAAAAATTCCTTAGTGGTGCAGCAAAAAGATAAAACCAAGAACCAAAGAAGCAACATCCTCAAAAGGGCAAGAAAAATAAGGGTTCCAAACCCTCTTAGTCAACATATACTCTTAATGATGACGAAGGACCAACATAAAAGAGTTAAAATACTAACATACATTGTAACTATTATGGGAAATATGGTCATCTAAATTCCAAATGATTTAAAAGGATGGAGGCCGTAGAAGCAAAAAAGAAGAATCACAAAATCAACCTTAGTTATTCTTCTAACACTTCCTCTCATGGATGTGCACTTTTTTCTTCTATTTTCTCCTTCAATGTAACCTCTACTTATTATGTTGATGAATGGCTTATTGATTCTTGAGCATCTTATAGTTTGACTAAGGATAAAGCCATTTTCTTTTCTCTTAATGATTGTAACACCAAGTAAATATTTGTTGGTGATGATATATCTCTTGTGTTTTAGGGTTCAAAATAGTTAAAGTGGATGATTGTCATTTCAATTATGTATTATGTGTTCCAAGTCTTTCTTGCAACCTTCTATATACATTATATTACTCAATCAGGTGAAGGTAAAATAGTAGAATATTCACCTCACCAAGTTGTAATTAAGGATTTAAAATATCCTAAGCATGTCCTTGCCACAAGAATAGTTGATGATATTACTTAGTTGGACATGTTTTACAACTTTGGGTCATCATCTTTTCCCTTAGTTTTTATTGCTCATATTGATAACTTGAGCAAACTTTGGCATGAGATATTTGGTCATCTAAACTATCGCTCACTACAACAACTATATAATCAAAATATGGTGGTTGGTATTCCTCCCATTTCTTACAGTTACGGTGTTTGTGCCAGTTATATTCTTGGAAAGCATAATTGGGACAGTTTTGACAAACGTAACTCTTGGCACACCTCAACCCTTTTTAAGCTTGTTAAAAATGATCTATGTTGTCCGCTTTCTTATCCTTCCCTCTCTAGGATCAATTACTTCTTATCTTTCATTGATGACTTCTATAGACACTGACTTGGGGTTTATTTCTGAAGAGGAATTGTTTTGACTTGTTGATGACCTACAAGGCACTTGTAGGAAAACAAAATATGGGCATCAATTTAAAATGTTAAGAATAGATAATGGAGGTGAATACGTCAATAATAAGTTCACAACTTATTTCAATGCACAGGGCATTCAAATGCAAAAGAATCATACATTAAAATAAATGGATACCTGTATGATTCAATGTAAGCGATTAAGTCTTCACTATTGGGTGAAAGCTAAATGTGAAAGTTACATAGTAAATCACACTCTCACAAATGATTTAAGCAATATAACATTAGAAGAACCATGGACTAAAAATAAGTTAGATGTAAGCCACTTATGTATTTTGATAATGTAGCATGGGCTCATATTCCTAATGAAAAAATGAAAGTTTACAGCCTAAAAGTGAGGAGTGTATTTTTGTTGGATATTCTAAAGATGTAAATGGATATATACTTATTTAACCTCGCTACAATGAAATATTAATTAGAATATATGTTAGAGTTGATGAAAATCACTTAGCATGTGAGCCTAATTTGACAATTGCTCCTTCTTCAGTCTATAAGCCATATTTGAAATTTGTGCCGCCTTCTCTTCCTATTCGTGTTTCTTCAAATGATGACACTGAGGGTGAAAATCCACGTCAACTTGCTCACATTCCTCTAGATGAGTCCATTGAACATGAAATTTCACTAGCACCAGAACTTCCTGCAAGTGTTTGTTCAACAAGCAAAGTAGCTAGTGACCCTTTTGGTGATCCTATAATTCAATGTCATACTCATTTATATTTCCAGTAAGCCTCCTCTCTTTTGGTTTATTTTTCATAGACCCATAATCTAAAAACATTTGTAGAATATTCAGGACATCGATATTTGAAAATGACAATGAATGAAGAATATTGTTCCTTTAAGGTGAACAAAACTTGGGAATTTGTACCTCTTTGAGAATGAAGAAATTTTGTTAGATGTTAAGGAGTATAATGGACTAAGTATGCAATATATGGAAGTATTATAACACATAAGACCTATTTATTTGCTAAAGGATTCTCTCAAGTTGAAGGAATTGACTACAATGAAACCTTTTCTCATGTTTCCAAAATGAATTCCATCTTCCTTATTCTATCACTTGATGCCTCACATGGATGGAAGGCCCATCATATTTATTTTAAATCCACCTTCTTGAATGGGTGTATACAAGAAGAAATATACATGGAACAACCTCTTGAATATGTTCACAGTAACTCCAACCTTTTTTTCCACAAGAAATCTCTCCATGATCTTAAAAAAGCTCCTTGATCTTGGTATGCAAATATGGATAACTTTCTTCTTGACACTAGATTATATAGTTTTCATTCTTACCCCATTATCTACATGTTGTCATTGCGATTAACTCAATATAAAAATTTTCTCATACTTGAATTTTGGAACCTACTGATGATCTTATGATCTATTGCTCTATGGTTACTCTATGATAGTTTGATGTTTTGAAAAGCTTTTAAGTCTTAAGTCACTTGCACTCATACACACAATTTTTTATGAGTTCATGAGAACACTTTATTTATGAAATCTTGAAAAAACATAGCACCGACCATCAAGATTGCTCCTATGCGATGTTCAACTCGTGACGATAATTAGTGTGCACTTCTGTTGACATTGTCCCTCATTGTGGTTGTACTTGTATTCATATTTAGGTGAGTTTTCTCAATTGTCGTCTTCTTCACATTTTTTCTTTCCCAAGTGTCGCTTTCACATTCATGGATCTTGTTTTTACTTGCTTTTACTTTCATAAGCGTTGTTTTCATGTTATCTTTTCTTTGGCATGTGTCACTTTTAAGGTCATTTTCATTTTTTAGGTGTTGTATTCATGTTTTCCTCCTATAGCACGTGTTGCTTTTGTGTTTTCACTCCTACATGCATCACGCCTTTGCGTATTACCTAAGTTTATTCTAGCACACTTTCCTACATTAGATGGTCTTACATATCATTAGAATATACACTAGACACATTCCTTAATCTTAATACACCTTTTGGACACAATTGTCACTTGTATCATAACTTGTGTTCTAAGTGTTCTAATGTGTTGTTTGAACTGCCACACCTAGAAATAGGTGCCACTTTACAATTTTTTTAAGGTGTGACTATTGTTCATGAGTCCTATGCATTATGTTGGCTTGTAATAAAGGGATTATGTGTGTGATACATGTTTGAGTCGTGTTCAAATGCATTTTCCTCTTTAACTATGTTGGTCCCACACTTAGCCATTGTGAGAGATTTTGTTGGTCCTTCAGCCTAGTGCAAGTTCTAAAGGAATTAATCCTCTTACTAGGTAATAAGTGGAGCTTATTCATGAGCCTCATTAATATACCTTTCCTCCCATACTTGTGCACTAAGTCTCTTTTAAGGTCCCCTCCCCCTCACATTGCATTAGTACTTCCTAAGGATAAGTCACATAGCCCTATGTTACCTCCCTTAGTGAAAAGCACATTCCAGATGAACAAGTAGCCAATGTTAGAGATAACTAAGCCCTTGTGAGCGTGAGCATACTTCAAAACAACAAAGCCAAATTCCAAATAAAAAAGGTGCACTTCAAAACAACAAAGCACACTTGAAACACTCAGTGAAAAAACACACTTCAGAAGAACAAGGACCTTCTCTCCCTCAAAACATGCACTCTGAGAGCCTAAGCATACTTGATAACAAAGATCATACTTCAAGGCTATGAGCTTAGTACTTGGGCTTGAAGAACTATGCCCTCGATGAGTGCAAGATGCACTCATGAAGCATGGAGCTTCATCCTTCCATTTGAGTGCATGGTGCAATCACAAAGCTTGAACTTGAGTGCACTCCTTCGAAATGAAGAACTACAACCTCTTCGAGAAAATGAGTTCACCCAGAAGGCTTGATTATTTTTCCTTTTTCCATTCACGATGAGCCCTCATGCATTCCTTGAGTGCATGGGTGCACCTCAAAGTCTTGAATGTTTTCCCTTCATACCTTCACCACGTGCCAATGCACCCTCCTTGTCCTTGAGCACACAAATGCACCTTGAAGGCTTGAAGGCCCTATGCTTCACTCCTTTGTATCTTCGGAGTGTGCCCTTGTGCCCGTTAAGTTCTCTCTCTCGTGATTGTGTGTGCAAGTGCACCTTGAAGGCATGAAGGCCTGAAGTGTCACTCTGTCTCTTCATAGTGCACCCTTACACCCCTTGAGCTCTCGTTCTCTTAATTGAGTGCAAAAGTTCACCTTGAAGGTCTCTTGTGATCCTTGATAAGTTTTACTGTGCCATCATCATCAAGCCTTCTTCTTTTAACCCTCTCATAGGCTTATCATGAGTAGATCATTCCATGAGCAAGGGATTGACAAAATATATGTTTTTAGACTGATTTTTCATTGTCATGAATGATTTTCATTGGCAAGAATAACCTCCCAACATGACAAGGTCATGTTCAAGGGCAGATATCAAGGAGAAAGCATAAAGAAATACATGCAGAGAAGAAGAACAAAAGAAAGCTAGCATAGAGACATGAAGAAGATCATGGACCGAGACATAAAGGAAACATTTCATGATGACTAAGGAGATTCCCATATTCATCAAAGACCCTTTGCAGGGTAAAAATGAATAAAAAACTAGATCCTTTATGAAGATGCAACATAGATCAAATCTATCATCAAGAATAAAAGATAAAACAATAAGGAAGACAACTTGGCATTGCCACCTCATCATAAAGTCCATATCATCATTGTTAAGTTGTAATTTGTACAAGTGTCATCATAATGGTAAATATGTGTCCATGTGTCATGCCACATCATTGTGTGGAATGTAATGATGTATTGTCAAGAGAAGGAAAAAATGTAATGTGTGGAAGTCCAAGAGTCATAAGTGGAATAAGAAAATTCATTTAGTCATATATGGACAAAAATTTTTTAGGAGAAGTCCAAAAGTCATTAGAAGTTCAATAGTTTTTTATAAGTTGAAAGGACACATTATAAGTCCAAGAGTCATGAGGGTAATTCAAGAGTAATGGGGAAATGAAATGTCATCCCCATTGTTATAAAAACAACCTCATAACTCAAGCAAAAGGATTTTTGGAGGCTTAAGCTCTGGAGATCTAGTATTGGCTTCTTTACTTGGCATAGGAGAGAAAAATATTCTTTGGAGAAGCAAGAAGTGACTTAATGTTCCACTACTGGAGCTACTGCCTGACCATTTTAATTGCGTATTTGTATCTTTCAACTATAATTGAAGCTCTATGAACAAAGACATTTTCAAGCATGTATTGCAAATGTTTTAGGACTATTCTTGGGATGTTTACAGTATATTTTATGTTCATACGTAGTAGATAAATTTAACTATTTCATTGGCTTTGGTACTTATCTTGTTGAATGTGTGTTGTATTTTCTTTATAACAGTTATGTGAACTATTTCACTAACAGATCTCTTTATGCTCACATGTGTCTCTCTTAGGTTAGTACTATTGCTTCCTTGTAGAGGCTCACTTTTCATCTCCCCCTCACGAAAGTTTCCTTTTACACATTGCAATTGGTGTTTCACAATGTCAACTTACTTGCTTACTCACGGTTTATGTATATAATCTCTTATGTTATCCATTTAAACCAAGACAAACCTTATAGTTATGATGGTCGGGTTGATATTCTGGATGGGGTTCCTACTCCAAATGGAGTGAGGTATAATTAGGACTTCTCATCAGGGAGACCCCATGTATGTTGGCAACATCAAGCACCGTCAACATTCTAGTGCTAGAAGGAGGACTAGATGATAAGATGTCCCCATTGAGACTATTTTAAATCTCTTACCTTAAATTTCTCTTTCCAAAATCATAATCCTAGATTTTTCCAACCTATCAACTCGTAAAATTTCAATCTTCGTGAAACGTGTTCATGGCTTGTCTCAATCCAAGTTTGATGGTAATGGTGGTATAATTTTTATTCAGAAACAAAAATAAATTTCTTGGGTTTTGTAAATCTCTTGAATTCGATGATGAATATGTCATGTTTATTCTATTCGCCCTCACTCTTGAAGGTCGTGTTAAGCAATGGTGTCATACCTTACCATCTACTTCCATTCATTATTTTCATCAATTTGTTGAGGGGCCGCATCAAGATTTTGATTGGCATGATTACTAAGATGTTTACAAAAGAATCAATCAACTTAGAAGAATCCTAATGAATCGATTGATTTTTCTAATAGATTCCTTCACTTATGTTGCAATTTTCTTGAAGAAGATATGGATTGAGAATTCTTTGAGAAAACGTTTTAACATCTAGTTCGGATATTTTTGAATTAATTTAAATATAAACCCGTAGATGTTTCTATTTCCCAAAATTTTGCAAATCATGAGACACCTCAAATCCTAGAGGAGGAATCTATTATTCCTTTTGTTCCTTTTCCTCCTCATTTTCTAGTACCGATTTAGGTGCCTACCTGTGATAATGTTGAAGTTGGGAATTCTAGAAATCGAATTCCTAATCCATGTTCTCAACCTTCTCCCACTTTCCATGGCTCATATCCAATGGATGAAACCATGGAATGGTTCATGCAACCTAAGGTGAAGGCTAATCCATTTATTTCTCAAGGTAACTTTAGGATTGAATCTGGTTTGAATTTCTATCATCCTCTATCATCTCATTCCCATGATCCCTTACCCCTAGACTTGCTTAATCAATTTCTTTCAAATCCATACATTGATCAGGTGCAAGGTAGTCACATTTCATAGGTAGAGGAGCAATAAAATAAGGATTACTTTTATTTTTATTCTATTTTTGAAAATCCTCCAAGTCAAGATAATGTTCTCCCATCCTTAGTTGATTTTGAATATTGCAATCTCAGTGATGAATCAAATGAAATTGATTTTCTTAATTAATCTAAAGTCTTGGGAAACCATCATTATGATGACGATGATTCTATTGATTTACATGGTGACAAATGCCCAAATGCACCATTTAATCTTTTCGTTTCTCAAGAAGATTTTGTTTTGGAAGATTTCGACATCAAATCTGGTTTAATATAAGAAAATGTTCTTATGGAAACTTCCTCTTCACCTCACTATCCATTGCTTTCTACTGTTTGTAATTCATTAATTTGTGAAGGAGATACTCCATTCTCTTAAGTTCATCATCTAATGAGTTTCATTTTAAATTGACATAAGGTAGTAAGGTCATCCATGATGAAGAAGATGGTAAAAAACTTATCAAGTACCCATTCCATTCCTTATCATTTCCAATTTTGCATGAAGAAATTTTTTCTATCGAGCTTACTCATGATATTTGTAGATGGCTTCCATTTGGATAACTGTGACCTTGTTGAAATTTCTAATGGTAGTTGTCGACACACCATGCATGATCTAATTTAATCTTCAAAATGTGATTCTATAATTCTTGAAAGTTCCGAGACTCATCAGAGAGTCGAGGCACTTCAACTTTCATTGATGGTTATGTCAGGTTCTCGTGACGCTACTAAGATCCCTGAAATAAGTCGGATATGGATTTTCTCACACAGTTATTTTCTTTCTATGGTTTTACTGAATGAAAATTCCTCCTTGAAAGAAATTTTCTATTTTAAATATAACTCTTTCAACTTTCAAGATTTGGTTTTTGATGGGATTGAAGATTTTGTTTAAGTTGATTTATCTTCATGTAAATATCTTGTATCAAACTTAGGTATGGAATGTATACCTATCATGAATGAACAAAGCTATGAAGTTGACCATTTTGAAAATTGCTATTGGTCGAATGATTCATACCTATAAGATACTCTCAAAAGTAATCAATGCATTGTATTTCTTGTGAATGTTTTAATGCTAATCATTTTCCTTTTTGCACTATATCTCCTCTTTAGTGTTAAAATATGTTGGTGCTATTTTCTTAATAGAGTTCAAACTAATTTATCTTCACTCTCCATTGATTGAGAATATTATACCTTAACCGATTTATTTTATCATGACAACAATCATTCAATGTATCATGTTCCCAATAGTACATCTCATGATATTTGTTTTGAATCTATTGATCCTTATGATTTTTCATTTCAATATGCAGATACTTGTGAAGTAATTGAGGAACTTCAACCTCCACTGATGGTTATATTAGGCCTTCACTATCTTGACAAGCCTTCTGAATATGATCAGATACATTTTCCCTTATAAGATTCTCATTTTGTTTCCATACCATTAATTCAAAAATTATATTTTCAAGGATTTCAGGATCATCAAAAGGAATGTTTTGAATTTCATGATCCATTCTATCATTAGTTAGAAGCATCTTGCTTGGAAAGCCCTTTTGCTAAACTCAAGTTTCGATGTCTCTTGATGTTTTCTAAGCAAGATAATACAAGTGCAAGTATATTCATAAGGAATCATCAAGGTTTGTTTGATTATGGTTTTCAACGAGAAGGTAAGGTGGAAGTTGGGTAAAGATAGGTAATATGACACATCTTTCTTCCTTGAAGAAAGACCTTCTATTTTTTGTGAAAGATATTAGAGTTATTTTCTTCTTTGTTGCACATTATTTATATTGGTTTTAATCGCTCTTATCTTTGTGATTGTAGATCGAGACCAATCACAGTGGCTTCATTGGAAATTTCATTACACTTAGCCCTGAATTTATAACTGATCAGGTTAGGAGCAGGTCTTGTTGCATTTAGTTTCCCTTGCATTGCATCCATCCTTTATCATCCTCTCCATATAGCCTCCGCATGAGCTTTGTTTTCTTGTTTTTTGTATGCATATTGATTTGGATTTTAGTTTTATTTTTTTCCCTTGCTCCTTTTCCTTTTTATGTATTTTCCTTCGTGTCATGTTTAATAATAATTTTCATGAATATGCCCCTATTTGTCTCAATAGACAATGTGGCAAAAATTGAAAAGGGAAATTGTTATGATGAACAATGCTTGGCTAATATGTTACCTCTTCTCTATCTTAGGTTTATATATCTTTAAAGTTGATGATGTCTGAAAAGCAAATATGATTTGTTCCAGACGAAAATCATTTAGTTAAATTATAAAACCTCTATCTTTATTAGGACCTTCATTCTTACTCAACCTTGAGTTGAATGGTGTCTCGAACTGTCGACTCAACCAAGTAGAGAAGGGAAAGGAGAAAAAATTTAAAACGAGCATGTATCTTTTAAATACCTTAAAACAAGGAACAACCTCTTCTGTTCTCAATAAGTTTGGATCCCTCTTCCACCCAAGTAAATAAATAAGTGCCTAATCACAGTTCTGTAAATAAAATAAATAAAGCGTGAAATAAGAGAAAGGATTCATGTGCAGAGAGGTGAAGCAAACAACTTCGTTGAGGTATTGTCTAGACGTACTCAAAGTGAAGTAATGCCTGTGTTCTCTTGAGGTGACTATGTCGAGGTACTATTTAGGCTCATTGGTAGTGGAGAAACAATGAGGAATTTTCCTAAAAGCTCAATATACTTACTATCCTTCTCCCCTATCGAAACAGTTGAGGCATGACTAGTCTTATATTGATCTGTTCCAAGTTGAGCAACTAATAGAAGGGACTATATCTATAATTGGGATAAGTATAAAAACTGGGGTAGTCTGTATGGAAAATAAATACTTCTTAAAGGACTTAGACCTTGCACTTAGATAATTAAACCTAAACAGAGAAGACAAAGCCTACTAGTGTGTCACCAAGTATTGTCGTTGTGATCAACACCCTCCAAAATGTTGCTCATACTTGAATTTTGGAGCCTACTAAGGATCTAACAATATATCAATCTATATTTACTCCATGATCATTTTATGTTTTGAAAATCTTTCAAGTCTTCAAGTCACTTGCACTCACATACACAATTTTCGATGAGTTCATGAGAACAATTCCTTTATGCAAGCTTGAACATGCATATCACAGTCCATCAAGAAAATGATTGTACAATGCTCAACTCATTAAGGAAATCATTATGCACTTCAGTTGACAACCTCCCTAACTATGGTTGTGTTTGTACTCATATTTCGGTGAGTTTTATCAACTATTACCTTTTGTGCCTTTTCAATTTCACAAGTGCCACTTTGACATTTGTGGCTGTCATTTTGAATTGATTTTACTTTAAAAAGTTTCATTTCCATTTTATATTCACTCTGGCATGTGTCAATTTTAAGGTCCTTTTCATTTTTCAAGTGTCATCTTCATGTTTTTCTCCTTTCGTAGATGTCACTTTTGTGTTTTCACTCCTGCATGTGTCATGCCTTTGCGTATCACCTAATTTAGTTCTAGCACACTTTTCTGAATATATGGTCTTACATATCATTGGAATATGTGCTAGACACATTCCTTCAGATTAGCAAACCTTTTGGACACAATCGCCACTTTTATCATAACTTATATTCTAAGTGTTGTAATGCGTTGTTTCAACTATTGCACTTAGGAATATGTGTCACTTTGTGGTTGTTTTAAGGTGTGACTATTATTCATGAGTCCTGTGAATTTTTTTGGCTTGTAGTGATGGATTTATGTGTGTGATCCATCTTTGAGTCATGTTTGAATTCATTTCTCTCTATAACTCTATTGGTCCCACACTTAGCCATAGTGAGAGATTTTCTCAGTGCTTCATCCTAATGCAAGTTCTAAATGCATTAGTACTTTTACTAGGTGATAAACACTACTTATTCATGAGCCTCATTAACATATATTTCCTCCCATACTTATGATGTAAGTCTTTTCTAAGGTATCCTCCCCCTCATAGTGCATTAGTACTTTATAAGGATAAGTCAACTAGCCTTGTGCTACCTCCTTAAGTGAAAAGCGTATTCTAGATGAACAAGTAGCTAGCGTTTGAGAGAACTACACCCTTCTGAGCCTGAGTGCACTTCAAAACAATGGAGCACAGTTAAAAACAAAAAATCACACTTCAAAAGAATGAAGTGAACTTCAAACACTTGAAAAATGCACTTTAGAAGAACAAGGACCTTCTCTCCTCTAAAACACGCACTTTGGACAAACAAGAATCTTCTTACCTTCAAAAAGTGCATTTGAGAGCCTGAGCGTACTTTAGAACAATGAGTGCACTTCGAGACTATGAGTTCACTCCTTCGTCTCAAAAAATTGTTACCGCCATGAGTGCATGACGCACTCATGAAGAATGAAGCTTCACATCCCTTTGAGCACATGGCACAGTCATGAAGCTTGAAGCTTGAGTGCACTCCTTCAACATGAAGAATTCTGCCCTCTTTGAGAACATGAGCACACCCTAAAATCTTGAGTGTTTTTCCTTCATCCCTTCAGCATGCTCCCTTGTCCCTCTTTGAGTGCATGAGCATACCTCAAAGGCTTGAATGTTTTCCCTCCATCCTTGCAGCATGCACCAGTACACCCTCCTTGTCCTTCGGCACATGAATGCACCTTGAAGGCCTGAAGGCCCGAAGATTCACTTCTTCATCTCTTTGGAGTGTACCCTTGCACCCTCTTAGTATCTTTGAGCGCATGAGTGCATCTTGAAGGCCTGAAGGCCTGAAGCCTCAATCCTTCATATCTTTGGAGTGTGCCCTTGTGCCCCTTGAGCCCTCTCTCTCTTGATTGAGCACACAAGCACACCTTGAAGGCCTGAAGCTCTGAAGCCTCACTCCTTCATCTCTTCGGAGTGTGGCCTTTTTCCCTTTGAGCTCTATCTTTATTGATTAAGCGTACAAGAGCACCTTGGAGGAATTTTGTGAGCCTTGATGAGTTTGACTATGCCATCCTAATCAAGCCTTCTTATTTTAACCCTCTCATTGAGAGAATGATAAGAATGGAGGCGAGAAGGGAGGTGATTTTGGAGAGAAATTTTTCTAGTCTCTAATTGATAGAGACC
>APFE030229114.1:124600-186961 GCA_000404065.3 Pinus taeda
TGTTAGCATTGTTGAGGTCGCCATCCTTTCTCTGGCATGTCTGTTCGACTGACCATCCTCTTATCTTGGAGGAAAGCTCATCCCTTACCTATTCATGGAGGCTCCTTCTCTTTATAAGCCTCCTCCATGGCCCATGAGCAGCTAGTTTAGAAGATATAGACTTTGATTGAGGAATTCTGGGTACATTTTAGTGCTGCTCTTTGTAGGCCTTTGGTGTGTTGTGTGAGGATTGTTTTGAGCTTGAGAAAGGTCATAAGCTTGTTGCCTTGTATGTGAGAGAGAGACCTTTTGACTTGGGAGATTTGCTCCAAAGGTGAATGCTCGGAAGATATGCTGGCTGGACCCTCTAGAGAAGGACTCAGCGTCAGGACACCGGTTGTACCTTACTCTATTTTCTGTTAATAAAGATAGATGACTACTCTTATGGTTCCATTTACATTTGTTCAATGATTGGTTAATGTAAATTGTATCTTTCCTGACTGATTCATAGTTGTTGTTAGTAGATTTTACGCTTGTGTTTGCTCTCTTTTGCTTGTGCAGGTATTCATCCGCGAGGATAGCGGGGAATTGTGATCGGCTGGGGCGAAAGAGCGAGAGGAATATCTCTTCGACAAACAAGCGTTGGAATCCAAGTAGGTTATTCTCACCCACTTGTTATTTACAACTAGGAACCTGCAGTGTAGCATTGTTCGATTGTTGCTAGACCCCTGTTGGGCTAGTAGGGATCGCCTCTATCCGTAGAGGGGATTTACCTATACAACACTATGAAAGGATTTAATGTTCCTGTACAGTTCAATCATACAAAGGTACTACAATTCAACCATGCAAAGGTACTGATTTTGGCTTCATGTGAGTAATGACCATGCAATCACTTTAGCATTTGTGAATTCTTCATGATCAACATGAAATTTTGTTTCTACATTGTTTATTTCATGTTTGTCTGCTTTTGAATTTCTTTAGGATTCTCGGTGTGAAATTCAGTGGCAGTGCTCTGGGCACGGTGGCGAGTGCAAACCCTCCTCCCTTCCACTTGACCAAGGAAAATTTTAGGGAAGGAAATTTATTTTGAAGTTTAGAAATTTTGGCAAATTTTATTATTCCATAATATGTAAAATATAACTTTTTTGGCTTTTTTTTTTGTAAAAATATTCAAATTTCTAATGATTTTGTATTAGTCTATGTAAAAACTTGGCTATTTTTAAGGTAAAACAATTTTATCCTATAAAATGTTGGCAAATCATTTTATCCTATGAATACTAGCAACTAAAATTTTCTTTGCACCTAATTGGCAACACCTTTGTGAATCTGTCCCCTTTGATGCACCATTATTAGAGAATCAGGAGAGAAACAAGATGTAGTAAGGGAGGGAACAAGAGCCAAATATGCCTCAAGCGAAATCCGCTAAGAAAAGATGGAAGCTAGATTGGGTGCATTCATGGGAGCAATGAGAGCAATAGGGGTTTGCTGGAGAGGTAGACTGACCAAAAGGGGTTGAAAGAGAAGGGAGCACATGGAGACAATAAAAAGAGGAGGAATCACCCATGGGAATAATTCCCACACAAATAAATCCCAGAAAGCAAGTTGTGAAGGCCATATAGCCAGAAATGAAAGTTGACCAAAAGGAAATTTGAGGTTGTTGCTAAGTGATGACCCCAGTGTAAAATTTGTTTTCAAATTGCCAACCCCAATTGACCAAGATTTTACACAGTATGAACAAACCAATAATATTCAAATGAATACCACCATGAAATCATAACCAAGTGCACATGGGAGTTGAGTAAGTCACAAAGAGAAATACCTGAACCCCACTACTTTTAAACTTGTTTCCTCATTGAGATGAGAACCAAGAACAACTATCTACAAGTGAAATTTTTTCATGGAGAGACTCTCCTTCCAAGGGAGACTTTGTTAGACGGATGGGAGGAGCTCTCAATAGTTTCAATTAGCCATCATTTTTCAACATATATCTCTCTAAGCCAAGGATTCAAAATTAGGAGGGGAAAAGGAACCATCGTGAGGATGAGGAGGGAGGGGAGGGCCAAGTCTAGAGGACCTGGTCCATCCCCTTAATAAAGTAAGGAAACAACAATAGGACCACAAGATTTACATTGAAATGGGGGAACTTTCTTATTCATAGTGCACAAGGTGGGCTCGCTAAGGCAACAATGCAAATCTAGACTTAAAGGGGGAGGATTATGGTCGAATTATGAGCCATGGAATGATATTGAAGGGTACATTGTGGAAATGAATGCCAAATCATGTCATAGGCTACATTTATTATCATGATAGACAAAGGTTTAATTATTGGGGAGGGAAAACCATGCATGCTCACTTTAGTGGGTGACAACGATATATCCATCCCATCAAAATCTCTAACTTGTGTGTTTACCCTGATTGGGGAAGCGAGTCCATTTATTATGATGATTTTTCCCTTGACTTTGGGGATGAGAGAGTGACATTCTGAGAGTATCTATGAAGTATGGATATTAAACTAGTGAAAAGAGGGGAAGATATTGTCTTGGGAGAAACCTATGTTCACTAATAAATTAGGTAGTTTGTTTCTTTCTCACCTGATGTGAGTTGAGAGAATGATACGAGTGGAGGGGAGCAAGGAGGTGATTTTGGAGAGGAATTTTTCTAGTCTCCAATTGGCAGGGAGATTCTAAATTCTTCTAACATTTAGTAGATTTTTAATAATGTTGATGACCAATTTGGAGTTACCTTTCCACTATGAGCTTGTGAAATCCTAGGTTCTTTACTACTTGCAGACCATACATGAGGGAAAAAAGTTATTTCATTGTTTTTTTTGGTGCCCATAGCCCCTACTATTATGAATATTAGTTGGACCACAACATCTCTAAATAAGCCTCTATCCTAATGGACTTGAGAGGCTCCATTAAAATTAAACTTGATGAAGCCAAGTGGGGGAAGGGGGGAGACTAGGATGAGGGGGGAGAAGGAGAGGGGGTAGAGTGATGGGGAGGGGGGAGCGGGAACCAATATGACGGAGAAGTGGGAGAGGGGAAAAAGTGATAAGGAATGGTGGGTATAGATGGAGGGTGATGGTGGACGAAGGGAGAGATTGGAGAGGATCTAGGATTCAAATGGAGGGGATTCCCAATCCAAGGAGGACCAAAGGGTTAAGAGAATCACTTCTCTAACATTTATAGGAACCCAAAGCCAAATTGATTCAGGGTGTAAGACTTGATTCCTGGATATTATTCTATTATTCTCTCTCCAAAGGTTCCATAGGACAAAGATTGGCAATAAATACTAGTGATGATTAAGGACGATGTTGTGGAAAGGAGAGCCTCTTTAGGAGGCTATAGTTTCCAAGAGGTTTGAGGCCTTCCAATATTATTTTCTAAAGGTACTGAAAACCTTTGTATAGAAATGATTTATAAATATACTATCAATAAATAAATGATCATTTGTCTCTTTGTTTCTTTAACATAGATGACAAAATGAGGGTCCTTCAAAACCTCTTTTGATTATTCTATCCCAAGTAAGAGTACACCTTCTTAGAAGAAGCGATAATAAATGTATAACCTTGGGCCTTGAGTTTAGCTTCTAGAGACATGACCAAGTGGGATCTTTGGGGACACGATCAGTTTCAACTCCGAGTTGGTTGGTTTCTTGGGCTATGAATGATCCTATAGATTGATGACCCCAACATAATTTGTCATTTCTATACACATATGGTAGCATATATTTTTCAAGTGTCTACCATTCTTTCTCGAGGAGAGATGTTTATGTCCCAATATTCATGAGATTTCGATGTAGAATCATTGGTTTTCTACTTACAACAATGCACTACCTGAGTGTGTCCCCTTCCCTACATGATGGTTCTTAACTAGCTAAATTATTTTAATCTCCTAACTTTACTATTGCTACCGTGAGTCATCCCAAAACTTGATTGATTCTCCATCTCTTCTCTCCCAAAAGTTGTGTGGTTGTATGACGTGTTTTTTACTATCTGCTAAATAGATTAAAAATCCGTAACTATGATTTTGTTGTTCTAATTTCTGAAAGAGGGCCTAATCCGGACAATGCATTCCATTCCATATTACTTTCCATAGTTACTCGCTGCATTTGGATCCAATGCCCCCTGAAATTATCAACCATGACCTATTTTAAATAATTTTTGTTATTATGAGAGTATGAATTCATATTTTTCGTTTTTTTAACATTTAAATAAATTTACAAGGAATAATATAACTGAGTATTAATATTAATTTCATAGAATAATGATAATTTTTTACGCATTGAAGGCGTGGGCTGTATGTTTATGTCACTCGACATAGAGGATCAATTCTAAAAGATTTATGTTATTGTTGACGTTTTAATCCGTGCTTTATTAAGTGTTGAGTCGCATGAAATGATCATATTATTGTCCACACTGGATATTAGAAGTGACTTGGGAGCTAAAGAAACAATTTTAAAATATTTGCGTCATTCTTAAAGTGTGATTTTATATTTACTTAATACAATTGAAGGAGAGGCTTGGCATTGTATTTTAAGTACTTATTTTAGCAATGTATTATAGGTAAAATTAATTAATAAAAATATGAAAATTTAAAGAATTTAAAAATAAATTAAAGGAAAGATTCCTAATTTATATAGGAAAATATGCTTATGTATTAGATGCAATCATTACTTGGGTTGTAAGTAGCATATTCATGTTGATTAAATACATCACATGCATGATGTTGTGAGTAAAGAATATTTAATGAAATTGAAATTAATATTAATATATGATGTTGTGAGTAAAGAATATTTAATGAAATTGAAATTAATATTAATATATTGATTAATGTAAGGGAAAATGAAAATTTTAAAAAATTAAAATATATTTTTGTTTATTGAAAATTATAATGTATTGATTTTGTATATTGTTAGGGATATTAATTATATTTATTTTAATTTTAGATTTATGAAGCATTGAGAAGGATCAAATTTTTTAAGGTGCAAACTTCTTTTGGAGTGAAAAGAGATTTGATCTCTCTGAATGCTTGATAGATCTGCAGTTAAGATTGATCTAGGCTAGTATAATATAAATTTCACATATCTATATATGGAAGTATTCTCATTTTTCATTTTACTAAAACTTTGATTTAATCTTTATGGAATATCCATGTTATAATTTTAATGCTAGATGGTTAAATATATCACGGGGAATCACTGGGAGCAATACCATATCATATGTGTTCATATTGGGGGCTACATCTTGAGGAAAAATGACATAATAGATTGAGCATATAATACGGGGTAAAGGGTTTTTATATTGGAAGGTATAAAAAATGGAGCTCAAAGTTAATGAAAAAAATATAAAGAGGCATTAAAAAATGTAAAGGAAAAAAATGACACCTACAATATCTAGTGAAAGTAGGTGTTTTTGAAATTGGGAAGGTGTATTGACTTCGTATTGGTAGGGGGTTAAATAATGTGATTTTTAGAGGTATTTTCCAATATGTAGTCAAATGATATTGTTTGGTATGTCATAAACACATGTGATATGTCAAAAGTTAATTGAGTAAAGGTCCGTGAGGTATATATAAAAAATTTAACCATTTTTCTTCTGGATTTAATTTAAAAAATGTTATTAAATTAAATTAAATTAAAATATTTATAAAGTATTTTGATTGTGAAATGAGTTATTGTTTTTGGGCATGTGGTATTGATAAAGTATGGTATTTGTGCATGATGTTGTAACAAAACCTATTTACAAATTAATACTATCCATGGCAAAGTGGGGGTGAATATTTATGGTTAAGAATCTTGTCATATTGCAAGTATTAAGTTTTTATGTCCTCATTAATTAAATTTAAGTATGTTTACAAAACCATTATTAGACTATTATTAGTCCAGTAAGACTCACAACTAATTTTATCATTGATCATTATTGGATTAACATTAACTAATGCAATTTATAATATTTAACTTGGAAAAATAAATATTTATTTTCCAATATTATTAAAAAGAAAAATTTTCAAACATTTGATTGGGTGATAAGTTGAAAGTCTTATTGTAATCCTTACATAATATATTGCAATGTGAATAACTACCTCACACATTTTGTGCCATAATTTATCATATGATTCCAATATTCATATATGATTTTTAAATATCTATGTAGTTATTTTTTAATCTAAAAATAAATTCCTTAAAAATAATTCATATTCACATCAATACCATATTTATCATTAGTTTTTTCCCACCATAATTTAAATAAATATTTACATAAAAAAACTTATAAATATAAATTCAACCTAATAACCTAACATTTAAAAAATATTTATATTACATATATTTTTTTTATGTTTTTTTATGTTATGCCTTAAAAAATATCTACACATCTCCCTATTCATACATTCACATAACACATCTACTGCCATTTTACTTGGCTTATGTATTTTATATTTTGGATACACATTAATTAAAACATTTGTGCCAGCAACAAATATCACCTAAATGTTTATTTATGCAATATGTTTATTGCAACTTACGATATTTTGGTTTGGAAGTTCATCTCTTCAATCAACTTTCATATTAAAATCCAAAAAATATTTAGCATGTGCTGATGAGCACGAGGTAACCACATCATTCATACATTCACATAACGCATCTACATAACTGTTTCCATTTTACTTGGCTCGTGTATATTTATATTTTGGATACACATTATCGTTATATCTATGGTAGAAAGGTTACACTCTGGATATGTAGACTAGGTTATAATACTTCATTTTTCTACTATGGTTTATAAGCTTCTCAAAATTAAAGTTTACCATAGAACAATCTCAACATGGTTTGTCACTCACTTAGAAAGGAAATGCATATTACATTTAAATTAATTCATTATGATTAATAATTTCATTCACTAAGTAAGTTTTATGGTTTTATTTTTATTGCATTTTTTAATTATAATTTTTTATTTTATTTTAATATAAATTAAATTATTTTTTAATAATAATACATATCTTTCATTTCTTGATCGCTAATTTTTTAATTACTTTTTTTATTTTTATTTTTGTAACGATTGCTCCAATGTCAATGCTTTTGTTACTTTTTTTTTTTAATTATAAATGAGTGTTCCACCCAAACTCATGTCTGTGCTTTGTTATTTTTTTATTTTGTAATCATAAATGGAGTGTCCATCCAAAATGTCACATGGAGAAAGTTATTACACAATTTATACCCAAAAAATTCACATAAAACAAAACAAATTAATAATTAATAATTAATCATTTAAACTAAAATAATGTAAATTTCATTTAAATAAATATATAGATATAGATATTTCTTAATATAAACATAAATTTATTAAATTATAATTGATTAATTTTAATTTTAAAAAATATTGAAAAAAATATATTTTTTTTTTTAAATATTAATTTTAATTATGAAATTATATTTTTTATATAATTTAATAATATTTCATGTTGATATCAAAAATAAGTGAAAAATCTTTTACCATATATACACGATAACATATAATAGTAAATATTTAAATTAATTTAATATATTCAAGATATAGTAATCCAATAAAATAAAGTAGTTTTAGTGAATCTTGACAATTTTATTAAAATTAAATTTATATATATATATATATATATATATAGAGAGAGAGAGAGAGAGAGAGAGAGAGAGAGAGAGAGAGAGAGCACCTTGGAGGTTACACCCACCACTCTATAGTTCATATTAAAGCATTAAATGAGGGAACGATATGAAATACCTTCGCATGCATGGCTATGCATCCTAACAATTGGCACAGAAATTATGTTAATTGTTTGGATGGATGGGGTGAAAGAATGTGGTAATTGGAGAGGATCCGAGGAAAGGTACTCGACCTCCTCGTTCTACTTTCTGGAAAATTTTGTTTATGTTTATCCCGTCATTTAGAGGTTGAGGTATGGTTCTGAAAGCATGAGAGGCGAGTGTGCATACCTTTGTAAGTTTAGTTTGAAGTCAAAGGGTTGTTGGATCATCAAGACATGGTTTTGGCTACATGTGAATTTCTTCACAAAAGAGTTGTTGATGCTTTTTAGTCTTCTAGGTAGAGCGTATTTTCAGGTTCTATATCTTTTATTATTGGTCTATTACTTTTGGCGGTATGTATGTTCTAAAATTGAAGTATTAGGGTATGAAATTATGTGGCTTTCCCAAGTTTGGTTATGTGCATCAACTTGGGCTATGGTGTCAATTCATCATTGGTTTTTGTCTATGGTGCTATGGTATTTTGTCAAGGTCAAAGAAAATTACAGGGGCTTTGTAAGCTCTGGTGTGGTATTGGTCTGGATAAGATCTAATTAGAGGAATTTGGGGGGTGGACAGGTTTCTCTAGGTTTTGGAGTCCTCTAGTCCTCTCGTTGGTGTGTTTGGGTTTAATGGTTAATGGTGATAAGTTTGTGGAGGCGTTTGGTGCGCCTTATGATGAAAGGAGATTTTGGGGTATAGCCAATATCCCGTTTCTTTTACAAATTCGATCTTGAGGCCTATGGGTTATGGCCCACAACCCCTATCAGAAGTATTTATTGCACTTAAGCCTTTAAAACTCCAGACCATTTAACTATCAGGATTTTTCTTTGAAACTAGGACTGCACCACTTTAATGAAAATACACAGGAAACAACGGGAAATCCCACTGTCGAACCATAAGACAGATCTCAAATATTATCCACCCATGTTCATAATTGTCGGGTCTGCACCTTCCAGCCTTTCCACATCGCTACTCTGATATCTAATCTCTTCGATCTCTGATCACCGATTGGCTTCATCGACTTACCAGGGATATCACAATATCGCTATTGGCATTCCATCACACTGTCCGTCAGCCCTTCACCTCTGCGATTAGTGATTAGCGATTAGATCGTGACCGTTGATCTAGCCTCTCGATCGACGGTTGTTGATTCACCCGATCAACAAAACCAATCGATAATCCTTCATCGTTGATCTTCCTCCATTTGATCTGACGACTGTTAGCAATTTTAGGTGGGCAATGTGCATGAGGATTAATTGCCTAAAAAGTGGTTTCCTCTCTCCCCGGCATGCTACATGTCCTCCATTAAGTGGAATCAGATGCCAACCCGATTTACCACTTAACACTTGCAACCTCGCCCAAAATACCACCTTCGCATATAAATTCGCGGATGCGATATTAATTCCTCTATCTTTGCGATATGATCCTATCCATTGATCATATCGATCCAACGGTTCTCGTGCATTCTCGCCTGCTTCTTCCTTAACTTAATATTGCTCGTCTTCGATGGGTTTCTGTGCTAAAACACAGTTCTCTGCCATATTCCATTTCACACACAACACTCATATATAAAAATATTTCGTTGGATCGCCATCGATGGTCGATCAATGCACTTGCAAATGAGATTTAAACCATCAACACATATATGTATACAATATGTCTGAAAACGACATAATACATAGTCACACGGAAATCCACAGAACACAATCTATTCACTATACACAATATTGAATACAGGCTAAGGCATTCCAGCCTTAGAGACAGTTCCCTCTTGACTACATTTTGAACACTCTGGTTTTCATAAAACTCTATATCACTCTGTCTGTCTCTCGATATATCTATATAATATAATATATTATATATATATTTTATATATATATATATATAATATATATTATATAGATAACACATTGAATTGGATCACTGGAAGGATCTGATCAAATCCTCTCTACGAATCACTCAATTGTCCCTAATTCTCTCTACATGTATAGATATGTGGCATATTACATTTTATAAAGTCTTCTCGAGACTTGTATCCATTCCATCATTTACTCTGTTTTAAACAGAATTTGCCTTGTTTTGCTCTGATGGTCCACGTCCTATTCTTTTCTCTGCTTTGGATTCCTTTGCTAATGATGAGTGCTGGACGCTCCTACATCAAACTTCCGAGGCACAAAATTTTATGACCTCCTGGTTATATGCTTCTCCTTATCCTTAACAATTCTACCCACATCCTTGTGGAATTGCCTTTATGATCTTATGTGAGATGCAACCAAACCTCTGCAGTAACAACCTTCCTCTACTACAGGATACCTCACCAAGATTTCTCCTCTGAGCTTAGTCTTTTGGCAGCCTTCTGGTTCTCTCCTCTGGAACCAATTGAGCACACCTTGCTCTAGGTTGGTGAAAATCTTCTCACCTTCCGCTACCGTTATCTGAATGATAGTAAAGACCATAAACTCACCATACTTCAACAACTGTACCTCTTCCTCTTTCTTCTTGCATTCCTTCTCGTAGGAAAACTTTCCATTTAACCTTTTCCCTACTCTTACAAGCAAAATCTTCTTCTGCTCTGATACCAAATGATGAAAGGAGATTTTGGGGTATAACCAATTTCCCCTTTCTTTTACAAATTCGATCCTGTGGCTTGTGGGTTATGGGCCCACAAACCTATTGGAAGCGCTTCATTTTGAGGCTTTAAGCCTTTAAACAGAAACCACTTAAACTTATTGGTGCCTATTACATTATCGGGAGCGTTCATTGAATGTGCCCTTGCCATAAAAAACCTGTGACAACAAAATTATCGACATACACAAGAATGAAGGAAAAACAAAGTATAACCCTGCTACGAACCCTTGGGTTGGACTTCAAATATTATAGGCCCACATCTATGAATATTGTCAGGTCTACTCATCCTTCACTTTTGGCTGCACTCCTCCTCTAATCTCCAATCGGCCCGATCTCCAATCGTTGATCGGTGCTTATCGCTATCAACATATTGGCGATATTGCAATATCACTATCGGCATTCCTTCGCACTGTCTGTCAACCCTTCACCTTTGCGACTAGAAAATAGTGATTATATTGCGGCCATCAATCTAGCCTCTCGATCGACGGTTGTTGATTCGCCCAATCAACAAAACCAATCGACAATCCTCCATCGTTGATCTTCCTCCATTTGATCCGGCGACTGTTAGGAATTTCGGGTGGGCAACGTGCACGAGGATTAACCACCCAAAAAACGGTTTCCTCTCTCGTCGACATGCTACGTGTCCTCCGATAAGTGGAATCAGATGCCAACCCAAATTACCACTTACCACTTGCAGCCTCGCCCAAAATACCACCTTCGCATATAAATCCACTGATGCGATATCAATTCCTCTATCTTTGTGATATGATCCTGTCCATTGATCATATTGATCCAATGGTTCCTGTGCATTCTCGCTTCTTCCTTAACTTAATCTTGCTCACCTTCGATCGGTTTCTGCGTTAAAACATAGTTCTCTACCATATTCCATTTCACACATGACACTCATATATAACAATATTTCATTGGATCACCATCGATCCTACAGTGATCGATGGTTGATCAACACACTTGTAAATGGGATTTAAACCATCAAAATATATATATATATATTAATATTTATATATTATTATATATTATATATATATATTTTATTATATTATTATATATATTATATATATATATATATATAGAAACACATTGTATCGGATCATTGGAAGGATATGATCAAATCCTCTCCATGAATCACTCAACTGTCCCTAATTCTCTCTACATGTATACATTTGTGGCAAATTACATTTAATAAAGTCTTCTCGAGACTTTTATCCATTCCATCATTTACTCTGTTTTAAACAGAATTTGCCCTATTTTGCTCTGATGGTCCACGTCCTCTTCCTTGCTCCGCTTTGGATTCCTTCACTAATAATGAGTGTTGGATGCTCCTGCATCACCTTATGTCTCAACTATTGGTTTCTCTGTGGAGTCTGGGTCAAACAATTAGAGTTTCTATGATGATTTATGTGTTGGTTCCCTTGTCTTGTTGGAGTTATGTCTTGTTGTTTCTTGTGTTCTTTTGCGAGTATAGGTACTCATAGAAATTGTTGGAAGTTCACCTTTAATTCAACTATGTTGCCGAGGTAGACGGGGAGGAGTAGCGGGGAGGGGGTTGGCCAAGTTCAACAAGGAAAATGTGGAGCCAATATTTTTACCCATGACTCGACTACCACATTCTTTAATGCAGTTCCACTAGAAATGTGCAAAAAAAAGTGTAAGCTTGAGGCGCAGGCATGGGTAAAAGTACAATCCCTCTCCAATTTAGAGATCATGGATGACATGTTAGCTTGGGTTCATGACCCTAGGCACATCGGCGATAGGAAGAAAATGTACCTAAACTTTGTGGCTCTTCATTGGAAAATGAAGACATTGTTAAGCCTAGTCCAAAGGGATAAACAAGTGAAGAAGTACAACATTTTTGCATCCTTTGAGGATGTCAATAGAATGCTTAGAACTAGTGATTTTCCTAGATAGAATCAACTCTTATCTTTCTCATGTAAAAAGTCACATTTCTTGTGAATTGATGGGGGGGCAATCTATTGGACCCTCCTAGTTCTAGTGCAAGGGAACCTGTAAATATCCCTTCTTCGGAGAATGACTATAAAGAATATTGGGGAGAGTTTTAGTTTGATGGATTTTTTGGAAAGGCGACAAACTCATAAGGTTGGGCACTTGGCTTCTCTCACGACCTCCTCATTGCATGGTAGTTTTCATGTCAACTTCATGCCCAACTTGCTGGGCATGTGTCTTTTATTGTGTTTCTCTCACTGTATCGTATTTGGATGACTGTGGCATTTAATACCTGGTTGTTTCTCTAGTAATGGTCATTTTATGAATGGGCCATAATTTTTGGGCCTGATATATGTAATTTGGAATATATATTTGTGAATCATAGACTGTTGGTGTTGATGGTTTTTGGATAACATGTCTGGGATCATTGTGTTTGTTGGTTTGGAAATGTTGTAGCCCAGTTCTTGCCCTGGATCTAATATAATCCAAGTTATGAGTTTTTTTGGTTCTAGTAGGTTTCATGACCTTGGTGATTTGGTTGAAGTATGTAGTATGCTGAGGAAAAATACTCTGCCAGGGTCACCTTGATAATCTGTGCAAATCCATGTAAAGCTGATTTTGATTGATTAATATAAAAGCTGTAGCTTTCTCTCTCTCTCTCTCTCTCTCTCTCATAGAGTAAGCTAAGGATTTTATTAATTAATAAATCAAAACTTTTTATATTAATCAACTTTAACATGGATCAATATATATATATATATATATATATATATATATATATATAATTGTTATTTTTGTTATAGCCTAGTCAAGTAATTACATACATAATAACCATAGGCTTGTAGTGTTCAACCAAAAATGGGAGAACATAGTATTTACATAGAATAAATTAACCTCTATTTAAAAACAGGAATTTTGTTTTACTACCAATCCATAATATAACCAGACCAAGAATATAATCCCACAAAATGGAGATTGTCCAAAATTATACATATTCATTAGTCTTAAATTCCAACAGAGAGCATGCATCATTAAAGAACCAAACTAAGACTAAGTAGAACATCATAGAAATAAAGAAATTAATACCACCCTAAGGAATTGGACACCTCTATGTGAACATTGATGGTTTTTGGGTCAACTAGACTATGAGGGCTATTTCAGTTGAGGTTCTAATGGTAATGATGTGAGAGTGAAAGTGATTGACATCTTGATGAATTCTCTTGAGTGTAGAAGACATCTGAGATCTCTCCTTTCCTTTCCCCCACATTACTTTGCCAATCAGGGTCTTGGTGTGCCAGTGAAGCTGAATTTCTTGAAGGTACTCACTTTGTCTTCCCATAGTGTCACCCACATATGGAATCCAACACATAGTAACTACATTGACATCCAAATTATAGAGGAAATGATTCTCTTACTTTATTTATTCTTTAGAAGAGTGACTTTATTAGGAAGTGTTTATGTGAAAGATTCTAGTTGCTTTCTAGTCTTGAGAAGCTTCCTCTTAGAAAAATGAACTAGTCTACCTAAGCAAGGAGAATAATTTCACTCCTAATTCCAAATCTATGCGACCCTTTGGTTTCCATTTATGCTTAATCCACTCCAGTAGAGTTTCTCTAATGGCCATATCCTAATGAATTTGTATATCAAAGAGTGACCTTGTCTTTGTTAAATTTATTCCATAATAATATTAGGTCTTGCTTCATATGTTGGGTCTTGAATGGATTTTCGTAAGAAACAGCCCTGCTTATGGCTTTTCTAGAAGCTGCCTAATGGTGGTTTTTTTATATATGAAATACATCCATTATTGTTAGTCCTCTTTTCTCTTAGTATCAATAGATGATAAGTTCTTTCACTACTATCATCCCTTGGGCTATTATCTCCAGGCACAATGTTTTTGAAGGAAGGTAATGTTGGAAGTAGTTGAATAATTCAAAAGAACAAACTTCATGCTCCCTCCCTTCAATGCCACCTTCTTCACTTTAGTTCCCAAAAAAAATTGATTTGATGATCTTGGTCTCTTCCATCCAATTTCTCTTTGCAATTTCATTTACAAAATCATTTTAGAAGTGATTTCCAATGAGCTCAAGCCCTTGCTTCCTAATATTAAAGTCATCAAATAATGGATGGAATTATGATCTCTCCTGAATTCATCCACTCTCCAAAGAAACAAAGAAAAGTAGGTATATAATTAAATTGGACCTCTTTAAATATTTTGATAAACTATCTTGGTCTTACCTCTATCATGCCCTAAAATACTTTGGTTTCTCTGATAGTTGGACCAATTAGATGGGATTTCTCTCTTCCTCCCCATTCTTTCATTATTCCTCAGTGGCTCTCCCGCCTTCTCTTTTAATTCTTCTAGGGGTATTTATAAAGGGGATTCCCTTGCCTACTTCTTGTTCATTCTTGCTATTGAAAGAATTGGTGGAACCTTAAAATTTGTTGCATCCCATGGAAAACTCAAGGGATTACATATTTTTTCGTATGATATTCTTGTTTTCCACTAATACTTCATGTATTATTCTATTTTGATGGATGTTACTATAATTAAAGAATTTTCCATGTTTAATCGAATCCTTGACGATTTTATGGAGGCTTAAGGAACCTCTATTAGTTTGGGTAAATGTCAGTTCTTTTTCAATACTCACCTCATTATCCAAAGCCACATCTCTTGTCTTTTAGGTTGTCATGATACCTCTCTTGCATCCAAATACTTCAGTGTCCCCTTGTAGACAATTCTCTTAGAAACATGCATTAGCAAGATCTCTTGCAAAAGTTTTATAATAAAGTTGATTATTGTACCTTTAATCATGTCAACCTAGCGAGGAATTAAGTCCTCCTTAAATTAGTCCTCCAAGCTCTTCCATTTTACATCTTTTCTACTTTAGCTACCCTTAAGGGTGTCTTTAATCTATTAAGAATATCCAGTACTCCTTCCTATTGGGAGGAGATTCATTGGAAATTAATTGGTCTTTACTAGCATGGGATAAAAATTTTCCCCTTGTTAGGGGAAGGTTTGAAGCCGAGAGATCCAAAAATTCTCAGCAAATTTCTTGGGGCCAAGATATGGTGGCAGTGGATCCATGAAGATAATGAACCATGGAGCTATCTGTGGAATGGAAAGTGAAGTCCACTGGAACTTCACTTAGAGAGAAATACCATACCACGTGTGCTTATATTGGGGGATATATATTGAGGAAAAAATGACATAATATATTGAGCATATAATAGGGTGTTATCAACAAAAAAATGTCACCTAGCCATTTCTTACAAGACTGATCAAATTATACCATGTAGGATTAATTTTACCACGATAAAACCCACTTTCACCATAGGAAATAATTTAGTAAACCATTTTTCTAAACGATTTCTCATTAAAATCTAAAAAACCCCATGAGAATAATTAAATAAATCATTATTTATTTAATATTCTCTAGGAATAATTATTAAATAATTATTTGATGATTATTTCTTATCACTTTTGACTTAATGACCTTAGAATGATTAAATAAATCATTATTTACTTATTATTCCTAATTTATACCCTATTTTCCTTTTGAGATAATTATTAAATCATTATTTAATAATTATTGCGAATTCATATTTTTCTTAAATCTCACAAAGTGATTAACAAGTCATTTTTATATGTTAATTAGTTTAACCACCTTCTAAATAAAGATATTTGACCATTTTGAATATCTTTTCCCTCTCAAAAAATATATAATAAAATATTCATAATAGCCAAATGTGACACTGACCATTCAACTGAGATTCATAAGAGTCTGAATATAAAAGATGAAGCTTTAGTGCCTGCGGAAACTTACTTTAAATTAATACCGTCGCTTCCTAAACAACGCTTCTAAACACAGATATCCAATCCTCAGGAGACCATGCGCGAGTCTCCACATGACCTCTCTCCACGGGTCTTCACTTAAGTGCCTTACAGCTTAAACCTCTTTTGGATTACGGGAACTGTCCTCAGACAGGCAGCCTAGTAGGCTTCGATATTAATAAAGCAGAAAATAGTACATAAAGCTTATTAGAATAGAGTGTCTTAGCTCAAAAGGAGCAAGAAATTTCTCGAATCATCAAGATGCCCTGAATGATCAGCCAACACTCTCTTATATAGACTCGATCTAGCTAATCCTATCTAAACTATGACATCAAAAGGAAAATTATTGAGGGTCCTGTCGGTATCTTTTTCCACCGATGGTGTCTACTCAACTTTTCCTGTACAAAGGAATCTTGTCACAACATGTGACCAACATTATCACATTGCTGACGGAGATTCTACCATGTCGGACTTCTTGTCTCCCACAAATCTTCTTCGGACGATCCTGGAGAGGGTTCATACTCATCCAAAAGTTGGTGTTAGTATCTGTTCATGAGTCGGTTATACTGTTCATCAATTCCATCATTAAGATCTTGTGCATCTGTCATATCTCCTTTTTCTTTTTTCTCCATTATTGTTGTCTGGTGAGATGCTGCTGACGATGATTCTCCTGTGCTAAGATTCGTCTTTACCTTATGTAGGCCCAGTTGCTGTGAAGTATGCATCAATTCTTGCTTTTCCCATTTATTTAGGAATGGAAAAGCACTAACGTCAATATCAAGAAACGAATCTTTAAAAGAATTCCGTGTTGCAAGCGATCTCTGTACTGCCAGCTCGATTCCATCTAATAATTCCCACTTAAAAATCTGGAACATGTTAGTGGAGCTTTGGATAGCGTGCTGAATCCAAACCGACAATTTTCATTTAGAGCATCTTTATGCTGCCATCCGAGTTCAAATATCATTGATGTGCATATCTTTTTTGAAATCATTAAGCTGACAAGGTGGATGACATTATTGTTCCAATTTGGAGATAGGAATGAAATTGTTATTAATGCCTTCTGATTGATTATGAACTTTAGTGCTTTAGGCTACCCTTGTAATCCATCAAGTTTATTTAAAATTTGCAGTTTTTCTACCAATATGAGATTTCCAAATTCATGGAACCATTCAGCATGCTATTTAATTAATTCTTGGTTGTTACCAGTTTCAGTACTGCCAATCCTTTCATGACTAAAAGTTTGAGCAAATGGATTTGGCTCAATATTATCTCTGATTCTTAAACTGTGAAAATCCCAGGGATAGGCAAATGTTTTTAAATATTGTACCATTCCTTGTATACACTGGGATACTCTGGTAACCTGAATCTTTTTACATTCTCCTCCTCTGATCTCCCAATCTGCAAAAATTTCAAAAATCTCATATTGAGGGAAAGGGTCAGTATTGGCATAATTTTCATCAATTCTCTGGAGGAAAGGTGCTTCCAGCTCTTCAAAAATATCGGGAATTTTTAATGTCACCAGATACTTTATCATTTCATCTGTCATGGGAATTTCTTCTAAATCTAGAACCTTGGCACCTGTATACATGCTGAGTGCAAAATCAACACTTCCTATGATCTGGTAATAATTCAAAATTCTGAGGGTCTAGATCATTTCTTTTATGTAGACACTAGACCATAAATCGCTTAAACTTTTGAAGTAAAGCTTAACTTTCATATTTGGCAAGGAAAAAACCTTTACCAAATTGTCGTCTAGGTCTAAGGAAATGCCTAAGTTCTTTGACTGCCATGCTTGACACTTTCTGATCCACATATTTCTTCTGAGTCTGAAACCGACCACCTTTTTTATTTCATCTGTAAAAAACTGGCATGATTTTCTAAAATTCTGAACCTATCTAGAAATGTGGAAAAACTATCATCTTCTGGTCTTTTACCTGGAATCTCAAAAACTGAATATTTACAAGTTATATACATCTTATTCATATCTCTGGTCAACGAATCTATCAAGTAATTTGAGTTTCCTGGAATCCACTCAACTTCAAAATCGAACTACTGAAACCAGATTTGCCAAGCTAAAATTCTGCCTTTTGAAATCTGTCTTGAAATCTTGGTAGACAGAAAATATTTAAAGTTTCTGGAGTCTGCTCTAATCAAAAATTTTACTGGGGTGAGATATACCTCAAAACGTTGAATTCCATTGAATATAGCTAACGTCTCCTTTTCAGCTATGAAGTAATTTTTCTGAATTGCTGTAAATTCCCTAGAAGCATATCCACACAAATTTTCTTCAATTTCTCCCTTGTTATTCTTTCTTTGCTCTAACAGTACAATTGCCCAAAAATCAAGTGAAGCATCAGTTTGCAAAATAGGTAAACCTTCGCCTGGTGGCTAAAGTCGTGGTAAATGCTGACATTCTTCTTTAAGCTTCTTCACTACTTCAGTAGCTTCTTCAGACCATCCTTGATTTATGTGTCTTCTGATTGGGGCTGTCTTCTCAGATAGATTCGGGATATATTTGTGGAGATAATTCAAAACTCCAAGAAATCTCTGAATTGTCTTTTTGTCCTTCAATTCATCAGGAAATTGTGTTAACTTTGTTAGCACATGGGGCTGCATTTGAATAGCACCATTAAAAACATTTATCCCCAAAAAATCAATGTTATCCTAAAACAAGGACATTTTTCTTTCTGGCAGAACAATTCCATGCTTTCTAACTTCTTCAAGAAAAATCTCTAAATGCTTTAGGTGAGTCTGTACATTAGGGCTATGAATTAAAATATCATCTATATATGTAACTATAAAATCATATTTAGCAAAAATATAATCCATCCTTCTTTGGAAAAAGGTTGGAGCGTTCTTCAGGCCGAAAGGAACAACTTTCCACTGATAGAAACCTACTGGACATATGAAAGTTGTTTTGTGTCTGTCTTCTGGCTGGATATGGATTTGATAGTATCCTGACTTCATGTCAAATTTGCTATACACCTTACTGTGCTGAATTTTCTGCATAATAACTTCTGGTCTTGGCAATGGATAATTAAAATTCTGAGTGATAGCATTAAGAGGTTTATAATTGATAACCATTCTTGGTTTTCCTCTTATTATCTCAGAATGATTTCTGACTAGAAATGCAGAACATGAATAATGAGATTCACTTGATTCAATCAACTGCATCTTTAGTAATTCTTGAATCTGATTCTTAATTTCATGTTCATCGGCTGGTGTGCATGGGATCAGTTTTCCTTTAACTCCATTGTCATGTAAGGTGACTATTTCCTGCATCGGACTTTCTGTTTCCAAAAATTGTTGTGGTTTGTCGGAGCAACTCTTTAGAAGTCTCTGGTAAATGTCTTTTTGCTCTGTAGACCAATTTGTGTCAATACATGCTAGCTGTTTTGTTTTATTTTCTACTCTGGCTTCATAAAACTGTAGGAATTCTTGCCAGTCATCTAAATCTTTTACCGGCTTTCTAGTTCCTACTCTTTTTTGACTATTTTCATACCTAGCTTCAGAATTTGCTATACTTAATCTAGGTACTGAAATAGCCTTTTGCTTCAAATTTATTATCAGCATGTCTTGGCTGATAGTGACAGGTAGCACAGAGTTTATGTATGGCATGCCTAACATCAGACTAGCTGAAGGGTCGTAATGCTAAATTGCTGAAATTTTTATAATACTCCACCAACTTTTAAAGGAATATTGTCTACATAGTGTGTGAGCTAAACAGATCCTCCAATTGTTTCTGAAACCAGAATATTTTTCAACGGTTTCCACAAAGTTTTAAAAAGAGAAGGTCTCGTTAGATTGTTAGAACCTCCAGTGTCTACAAATGCATCTACAGAAATCCATTGACCTTTTACTTGCACTTGCACTAGAATATAGATCAGACTGTTTGTCTTAACAATCTTTTTTAACAGAGTATTATGTTCTTCTCTTGGAGACTCTACTTGTGGCAAACTAGTTGATGGTGTAATATTCTTTTCATATGGACAGAAAGAATTGAATTGAGATAAAGGTACTGTAGGTTGCTTACCTTTGTCTCTTCTGACCGATTCGATACTTGTTGATTCATCATCTGAATCATCTTCTGTCTCGCTTGTTGTCTCAACATCTGAAGAAGTCTCTATGTCACTGTAATGCGGATCACTAGAAAAATCTAAACTAGATGGACAGATATTCATTTTCTGTACAAACTCATTTTCATCTTCATAATCTGAAACTTCTGTAAGAATATATACATCAGAAATTTCATCATCTAATTCTACCACAGACCAGTCATCCTGAAACTCTTCAATATCTACACAAGCTTTGAGTTTACTGGATGATTTATGGGGGCACTTTCTAGCAAAGTGTCCTTCCTTTTTACAAATGAAACAACAATTGTTGTTTCTGGGTTTGTTCCTCTTCTTCAAAAATATGAATTTACTAAATGGCCTTTTTGGGTTTGCTATTCTTTTGGGTTTGTATTTGCCATACCTTTTGGATTTCTTCTTCGACTTAAAAGGTGTCCATGGAAATACTGCTCTGCATACATCTGAACTTGGAGTGATGTTGTGCGTTTTCTTCTGCCAACATAAATATTTGACCTTTTCTAAGACTCTGAATAGAAGATCAACCCAATAGATTTGATCTAGACCATTCATTTGTATTTCTAGATCTTTCATTATCAGATCTCCCAAATTGCCTGGTAACTTTGATAAAAATGCAATTTTTTGAGCAAAATCATTAAAAAGATTAGCTTTAAAGACTTTAGCCATGAAATCTTTACCAAAATGATCTAAATACTTCAGGTCTTTCAATTCCATACGACTAAGATCAGTTAAAAGCTGTTTTTTCTCATCTACTGGTTCTGGCACAAATTGTGTTTTCAACAAAATTTCTAATGTGGACAAACCAGCATTCATGACTGCTAATCTTTCTGCTTCTGATCCTCCGATCCACCAATCAAAAACAACTCCTGCCATTCTTTTTTCAGCTAGAATCATGATAGACAAATTGTTCAATTTTGTAGTGACTTGCATTTGATACAATGATCCTATCCAAATTCTAATAGATTCACCTGGATTGGATGAATTATCAAGATCTAGAACATAGCCACTTGCGTTTGCTGAGAACAAATCTTCTTCGATTCTAGGATACTTTACAGCTTCTTTCACAATATGGGTTTTATTGTGATTTTTTATAGATGGCAAAATGAAAGATGGGAATTTTATTGCAGCTTGCTCTAAGGTCATGACTTCCTTTTTTGATTCAAAAGGTTTATCGATTTTGTATGATGGTTTGGAACTACTGGTGAGTTTACCAGTGTCAATGGAAGTTCCTTCTTCTGTACTTGACTTAGCTGCTTCTTCTGTAACTTCTTCTGAATCTTCTTCAGAATCCCAAAAATTTGGAGCTGACATATCTACATTAAACTTTGGAATTTGTTTGGCCTTCTTCTTCTGTTTTCTTCTTCTTCTCTCTTCTTTTTCTTGTTTTGTTGATTGCTGCTCCTCATATAATAACTTGAGATTTTGTTTTATCAAGTCAGCTTGTTTTCCCAAATCATCTAGAACGTCTTCAGCATGAGAGCACCAAGTAGTCAAGTAGTTTCCTAGTTGATAGACTTGATCCATATCATCAATATCTTGAGAATTATGTTCTAATAAAGGAACACAATCTGCTCTTGTAGGTGGCTTCGTGGTCAGAGATGAAGAAACACAGAACTTAGTCTTGGGTGGCCATTTTCCTCCTCTAACAAATCTTTTGTTAGAAAACTGATATTCTTCTATAGGTGGGAAAGTATTTACATGAGTCCTAAACATTTCATTTACAGCAAAAGAGGGTTTCTCTTCAGGAATATACAATTGATTATTGGACCGGGGTGTACTAGTGGAAGTAGAAGCTTGTTATTCTGGTATATTAAGTTTTTTATAAAAGGATCTTCTACTTTGGACTGAATCGTCAACTGGTATCACATGCTTCTCTGGCATCACTATGGGCTTATAGATTCTGGGATCATTTGGGTTTGGTATAATCTTTACACTTCCATCTGTAAGCGCCATTCTTTTAATTTTACTGTTTGCATTATCTGAAGCAAAAGACTTATATTGAATATACCAGTCATTGGGTAAGGATTGTTTTTCATAATGTACACCTTCAATTTGAGCATTTCTTATCCCAACTGTTACACAATCCTTCAACACCGGCTGTTTCTGCTTGGTAGGGGCTGTATTAGTAAGCTGGAAGGATGTCTGAACTATCACAGACAGGAATTCACTGTCATCTACCATAGATAACCCTTGTACTCCTATCAATTCTTTCCAACAGTCTTTTATATGGACATCTGTTAGACTGATGGCATAATCAAGAAAAATAGTTCCATGCTGGCAACCAGATGATAGGTTTCCCAATATGGTACCTATTCTAGCATGATCATATTCATTATGCCTGATGTCAAATAATTTTGCTATACAAGGAGTATTTATTCCATGTTTGAACAGAAAAGCTAAACCAATTCTAATTGCTCCAAAATGTAAATAATGAAATCTTCCTTCCTTAGCATACTTTCTAAATTTTCTTATCTCATCCTCAGAAAATATATTTAAACCAATTATCTGTACAACTGGACCTTTGATCTTGACTTTCATCTCAACTTCTTTAAAATAACACTTCTTTGAGAGTTTGAACAAGATTGGAACTAGACAAATTTCTTTAGTATTTAAAGTAGGAGGGTTCCAACTTTCAGGGTCTTCTACTTGTTCATGTTCATTTATATCAGATTCAACATTTCTACTATCTACTTCTGATATTGATCGTTTATCAATAGTAGAAAAATATCTCAGCAGACTAGCCATATTGCAGATACAAACTATTCCAGAAATCGACTGAAGGAGCTTTTATCTACTCAGTGCAATGTAAAACAAAGATGCTTTTCGAAGGCTTCCTCGATTTCTTCAGATTCTGTCTATAGTATGTATATGATAAACACAAAGACACTAGGAACGAGATATGGCTATGATACCAAATGTGACACTGACCATTCAACTGAGATTCATAAGAGTCTGAAGATAAAAGATGAAGCTTTTGGTATCAAAGGGTTTTCATAATTCTCATTCTATTCCAATATTTTGTTATAAATAGAGGGTTTTCACCCCATTCTTCACCATGACCATTTTCATCACCCCCATTATCATCCCATAACATCTGAGCTCCCACTTGAGTTCAAGCTTCTTTTCTTTTCTTTTCTTCCCATTGCATATCAAAAATTGAGAGAGAGAAGCACGTTGATGAAACACAAGATCAAGAAGGACCCATCCCATGGAGGGGGATTTGTAGGCCCATTTGGGTTGCTACACGTTTATTTTTCCTATTATATGTTTTTATTTTCATATTATCTTTTGTTGCAGGGTTTTTCTAACATTTTTTTATAGATCTGAAGCATAGACATAGCCATCATTTGTTGTTAGGGTTACAAGTCACCTATAACTTAAGTGAAGGAATTTTCGCTCACTTGCAGAAATACTTCTCACTAACAAATGGAGAACCCACTGGTTTAGTGATTCAAAACCTTGGTGACTGTTGTTTCAACCGTTTTTAGTGTTTTTCTAGCAATTTTATTTCTCTCAATTTCTATTTTTAGATTTCTTCTATTTTCTGGAAAAATTTCTATTTCTATTAGGGTTTCACATATTTCTGTAGGTCACAAGTAATAGCCAAGCAAGGGAGGACAAAATCTAGGTCAGAACTTCTAAGCATAAGAGTTAGGAATAAAGTGAACTTTTAGGCTAAAATAATGCACCCCCATTATGCTTTTCAATGATTTTTCTGCATCAAGGTGCACTTTCCAAGTCATAAACTATGTTCTGCATTTTTTTCAGATATTTTTAGTTTTTTTAGTTTTTACTCAGATTGTTGCTTGTATGTCGGGAAGGGATTTTTATTTTTATTTTTGTTTTCGAGTCACATCTAGGCTTGAAGGCACTTAGTATTTTTCTCATTGAGGAAGGAAAAGCCCCCCCTAGGGTTTAGAGTACACCTCTATAATTTAGGAAGTAATTTGTTGATTTGAGGAGTCTATTGTGCAACATTTTTAGCCATTGCTTTTCAGTACTTTTCCCAATGTTTTATAGTCATTTATACAAGTTTTTACAACAATTTATTCCCTTTATAATCTTGTGTTGTCTTCCCTTCTTAGGATCTCCTTGTGTATCCATGTTTTTGCAGCTTATTGCCTTTATTTTCCCAACACTTTTTGCCTTCTTTTTTTTTGGTTTTTTGCATCACTTTCAACAGGTTTTTTCCTTTAGATCTTAGTCACTTAGACAATAGATGTTTTGGCCATTTTTGTTTATTTTTATTTGAGTTTCTTGTTTTCCATCATTTTTCTTGCTACTTGATCACCTTATCGGGTGGGGGTTTTTGTGCTTGAGTTTGTTGTTTATTTTACTACTCATTTTTAGTACTATTTCTAATTTATGCACTTTATTTTTAGCAGCATTGACATCATCAAAACATGCTTACTTAACTCATCCACTTGGCACATTTTTTCACACCTGCACACCCTAAGTGAACATGAGCTTGGTTATCACCGCCAATCCAATACTTGAAACACTCCACCATAATAATAACTTAACTCACATATATTAAGCCCACTTGGGCACTAAGGAAAAAAACATATTTGTAGTTAGGTGTAGGATCAATGAGTTAGGCTTCCAATAACATCTATTGATCACTTACATTGAGACATAGAATTTTGACATTTTAGGGAGCTTAAAATCCTTCACCATCCCACAGTCTAAAACTAGAGTGTGTTAGAAACTTGATTCAAAGGGGGTTATGATAGTTCATTGTGTGAGCAGTTCTCCTCGAGGATACCCAACTCATGGTAAGGAATTTTGTTCTGTTGTTGATCACCAAGAAGTTTAAGACTTGATTGGCCCCATGGGACGAAAGTAACCTTAGTGGACAATCTTAGGGAAAAAACCCTATAAGACTTGTTTTGGCCAATTAGTTGGTACTCTACAACACCTTTCTCTAGACATCTCTTCTTGTGGAGATCAGATTCCATCAAGTAAAATGTATCTTGGAAGGCCATCTGAAACAATAGAACTAGGACTTGTCTGATGATCTATATCACCTTTAGTCTAGAGGTAGTCTTTTCTTTGATAGGACGTATTTGATTGAATTAGAGTAGCATATCATTATAGTTAGTTTACACTTGGAACCACTACACTAGGTGTTTTCTTGTTATTTGTTACTCTTTTCTCATGTCATCACCCTTTAGCCCCTTGAGTCACCATTGTCTTGACACCATTACAACTCGTAAGTGTTTTTTCTAGAGACTTCATTGCCATCATGATTATTTTCCTTTAGGACATCCTCTCACCCCTAATCAACAAGTAGGAGTCCATTTACCCAATCCTTCATTGAGTCCACATACAAACTCTACTTCTTCCACTGATTCCACATCTTCCCAATCGTACATTGCCACCATTTCAGGCACTAATGTGGGTGGTGGAAACCCAAGTGGTAACCAAGGTCCTGACCAAGGTAACCCCATAGGTGGAACCTCTTTAGGTATGGTCACTAATCCACCCTTGCTTCCCTATATGCTTGGTTTGAGCATCCTTAATTTAAGCCAACTCATTAATGATCCTCTTGTCCATAGCCAAAATTGGCCTCCCATGCCCACCAAACTACCGTCAAACATTCCCAAGTTTGAAGGTAATCTCGGAGAAGATCACACCAATCATGTCCACTCTTTCCACATGTGTGGTTCATCAAATTCCATTACCGATGACTCCATTCATCTTTGTCTCCTGCAATGCACCCTAACTAGATTTGTTGCCAAGTGGTATGTTGATCAACCACATGCCTCTCATTCCACTTTTATGACTCTTGCCAACACCTTTCTTTCATATTTCCAATTACCTCTTTGATATGACATTGATACCAACCTATTGACTTCTTTTCATAAAATGTCTTCCATCCACCTTTCTAACCATGTACAAGAATGGTGCAAAAGGAGAAGCATTTGTAAAACCTTTTACTTTGAAGATCATGTGTATATAGATTAGTGTTTGAGAACCCTGTTGACCCCAATAGGTAAAGATGTTGCTTCACACTTCCCTTAGACTAAGGAAGAAGCCCTCTAGATAGCCTTGAAATATGATCTGATCTATGCACAATTAGGTTATGTTTATACTGTCCTCCTTGATTTGCCTTAGCTTGGTGGTGTTACTGCGCTGCAGGAATATCATGACATGGACGATATCATTGGATCTGTTTCCCACACTTACCCATCCCCATATCCTCAATCTCCTACGAGTTATGTTCAACCTAAGGGAGGGAATAGTTCCACTTACACTTATCCCCCTCCTAATCCTTTGTGTGTCAACTCTTACGATGGTACAAGCACATCATATGCATTTCCAAATACACATCAGTCAATTCCAGGGCCAGTTTTTTCTCAACCTAGTTATCAAAATGTTTCCATGAATACTCATTATCCTTATGCACCGCCTAGTGCTCCAAACACATAGACACCAGTGCTCTGACCTTCCATGCCTCCACACCCTTTGCCACAACAACAATCGCCTCCTCAGAGTCAAGTGTATGCTCAATAGAGTCCTACAAATCCCCCTAACCTTAAGAGAAGTAATAAGGGGAAGGGTAACCAAAACCAACAACCTCAAGGTAACCAATTCAAACAAGGTAGACAACCTAATGCCCATAAGGGTCACCAACCTAATTCCGCAAACTAGCAACAAGGCAGATGACCCAAGAAGAACAAGGTTCTTATAACTAATAATTTTTTTCTTGTTGTGGGACTTTTGGCCATTATTCTCATGAATTTTCCCTTTTACTTCAGATGTGTCCGGCATGGGAAGCTTAAACAATCTCTTTTAGAGGACCTCAGCCCATAGCTCCACCTCCTCCTCCCTCTTCTTCACAACCAACGGTGCTAACCAATCTCTTTCCTCATCATGGATATGTGGCTACCAACCTATCCAAAATCCTTCAACACACCAACCTTCAAAATCTGGTAAAAACAATTACCAAATTCTCATGATGAATTCTGAAGACATCAACCTCCAGACTTGGTCATGTTAGTATGATAATCTTCTTGATATGTCAACGATTGAATCCCAAACAAAATTATCCACCAACCCCCTTTCATCACCAAATGGTTCCTTACATATCCCTCAGCCTAAGGTATAGGTTCGCCCTAAGATCACCAAAGGACCATTACATCAAAATGTTGCTTCTTCTAAAGCTTCCCATACCAATAATATAGTAGATGAATCGGCATAGTCTCTTTCCACCATGTTAACTCTGGAAGTCCACTAGACGTGCCCATCCAAATGGAAATCTCTACTATCTACTTTGGGAACTATGTATCCCTTTGATGATATTTTTATTTTCTTTGATGTTGATAAAGTGACACATCCCCCCCTTCCTTCATCTGATGCCTTTCAAATACCAGCCTCCATAAAAAATACCACTATTAAATTATGTATAATAGATGGAGACTCTGCCACCTGTGTGATGGCCAATAGTGCCTAGAAGCAACTTGGTTCCCCTGATCTGTCACCATCCACTATCACTCTTCGTACTTGTGATGGTCACCCCTCGCAACCCCTCAGTTTATATCACAACTGCCCCACCACTATTACCAACAAGACAGTCTTGTTTGATATCATATTCATTGATTCCCCTTTATATTACAACATATTATTGGGTCGTAGTTACACATATTCCATATCAACTGTCACATGCTCTGTCTTTCACAAGATGTGCTTCCCTCATAATGGAAAAATCTTCACTCTCAATCAGTTGACTTACTATGATCTTCAATCTCATAACTCTCCTTAGACCACTATCTCATCAATGACTAGGAATAATACCACCCCTACCATAAATGATGTGTCCACTAGATTCTACATAGATTCCATGTTTCTTGTGGCTTATTACGACCCACTGGATACTCTTTTTGATCCTAGCTCTTTGAGTGTTTGCATGCTTCAAGTGTCATGAGCTACTGGTAAGAAGTTTGGTATGTCTTCTCAGTAGCCAGCTCCTCCCCAGCCCCTTGCTCAAGACTCGACTCATCCTTTAGGTACAATTCCTCTAGGCCATTTCCTTTGTATTGGTGTCTCTCTCGGTATTTTTCAATGAAGAATCATTCCCCCAACTCTTTCCAAACTAGGAGCAGTTCCTCCAGGTCATTACCCCTCCAGTTAGATACCTTTCTTATTCCCAACACCAAGAATATTTTCAACCCCTATAATGGTTGTGTTGAGTTTTTCTAATATCACCTTGAGGATCCCAGTATGGTACATCGATCCTCCTGCAAACACTCCTCCATAACAACTAAAAAATTATATGGGTTTCACTCCGATTCAATCAGTTCCCACCAATACCCCTTCCTTTGCTCAAGTTCCAAAACAACCTCAACAAGAATCTACTCTTGTTTTGAAAGCATCTAGTGAGGTGGGTAAAGCCCCGAAGAAGGCGAGAAAAGACAAGGTACCCCAAGAAACTCACACTCTTCCTAAACCACTAAAGCCTTCTCCTCCATGTTCTTTGTGTGATGTTTATGGGAATTCCATCAATAATTGTCCCAAGCTCCCTCATATTGAGAATGTGGTCTCTAATACTTTTCCCAATCGTAATATTCCCGAGGTTGATGTTACCTTACCTGAGACTGCCAAGAAGAATAAAACTTTATGCAAGAATCACCCTTGTGATTTGTGTGATAAGTATGGACATTATTCCCATCGCTGTCCATGTCTCAAAGAATTTTGTGATACACTTCAAGTTTTTCGCGAGTTAGATGTCACTCATAGTGACTCTACTTCCCCTCTACTTGCATATTGATGCATGTCATTGGAATATTTTCTTTTAAATGATCAACATAAGGCAGGCTTATACCATTCAACCATTTTAATTCTTCCCTATAAATCTCCCATTTTCTCATCTTCTCATCATATATTGTGACCCATGGTTGTGTCGCTTCCATATTGTAAAGAATGAATTTGTTGATGGATTCAATTTCTGAATTTGTTGATGCTCAAATCAAGTCAACATATATATAGTATGTATGAGATCAAGATATGCATTATTATGAAGCTCAATGTGAATAGTTACATTGCAGTAGTTTAAAAAATGATAAGCCTACACTTACTCTTTATCATGTGCCACTTTCCATTCATTTCGAGAAGCTCCTATTCTCTTTTGTCTTGATCCCTTTCGTCACCCCAAATAATCACACCTAGTGTGTTATCGATCTTCTTGATGTACTCACTAAAATAAAAGAATGACTCATACAATATATACCCATCTACAATAGACCTCCCAGGTTTTGCTCTTTGTCGAATAAAACCTTTCAATTTCTTCATGTACCTTTCTAAGAAGAACATGCAACAATAAGAAATGACCCCAACTAATTCAACCTCATCTACTAGGTGAATTAAAAAATGAACCTACAAGTCCATGAAAATTGTTGGCAACTCCTTCTCAAACATACAAACAATATCAACTATCTCTTGATGCAACCGTGGAATTATAGCCATATGAATCTCCTTTGATGTGACCCAACATACAAATACAGATAATTTAGATATGACACGTCATAGGTATTGGGGGAATTCATGGTTCACATGCCCATGCATGAGTAAAGGATAATGACACTGCACACTAAATAGTACATTATAGAAAAAGTAATTATAAAATATCCCATTACATAAAAAATAATAATAATAAAATCATGTTTTTGACATTATCAAATGCGATGAAATTTTCCAGTACGCCTATGTGGTCACACATTTCAAATTTCAACACATACTGATAGTCACATTCTGGGAAGGCCCCACCACATTTTGTGCAGTGACACATTCCATTTGATTTGTTGACAACTTTTTTCATGCATTGCATGCCATCAGATGAGAGAGGACTTGCAAGGAAGTAGAAATATTTCATGTCAATAAAGGTGGTGGTTCCACAAATAGAGAACCATGTTGGTATTCTACTAGGATGCGAGTCTATGAGGTCGAGAATTGCACATTGTGGCTAAACCCGCTTGGAAGTTCCCAAGAATTTTCTACTTAACAATGGTAAAGAGGCCAGGCTGTCTCTTTGATGAAACCATGATTGGATTTGTTCAGTCTTTGGAATGGTGGGATCTAGCATGAAGCTGGTCATTGAGATAGTACCAACAGTTCTTCCATTAAATTCAGTTGTTTGAGCCCCTTTGATTGCAAGCACAATCAAAGCACCAGAAGACATGAGTTCAACGAGTTGCTTGCCCAAGGTGTGGCAATGCTCCCCCGATAGGGTGATGTCGATACTATAGCTAGACATGTCTTCCACGATGATAGCTTTCCTAGGTGTTTTAGAGCCATCTCTTCGACGAATGGTGCAAGTTGGAGAAGTGGAACTGACAATGGCAATGATGTTGACAATTGAGCCAAGGTTTGCATATCTTATTTCATCTATAGATTTAAAATGGAAATGATGGAAAGGAATTGTCGAAACATCATTGGTTCAACAATGGAAGTTGCTGAGTGGTAAACTTCCCATTTTCTATCCATATGGTTGTATTTTGTGTTTGTTGGTTTCACAGTGCTATTTGAAACCATGTAAAGCTTATAAATTTGGACAAGGTCATGCAAGGGATCTACGAGATCACCAAAGGAAGAGAGATGGATTTTATCATTGGAGGCATCAATGAGTTTGAATCTAAAGACATTTATGGACCCTCTAGCATTTTTGTAGGAGTGAATGGATGTTTTTCCAAGCACCCTACCCTGGATCTACCATTGTTTACGATAGGGGCTTAGCACCATGAATGGAATGGAAATAAGTAGAATAGAGGAAAACTGAGTTGATGATGATGTAGAATCCTATGTTGAAGCAGCAATGGATGAGGCATGACCATGTCATGTTGAAGAGGCTAGTTGGTATGTCGACGTTTGTACAATTTGAAGAAGGTTCAGGGCCCCAATCAAAGTTTCATGACGTTCAAGAGCTTCTAGTTCAATAATTTACAGACTCTTGAAAATACGGAAAGAAAGAGAAAAAAGCCACAGCAATAGTCGGAGTGAGAGTGGGAGAGAGAGGGAAGGAATATAAAAACATCGATAATATGGTGAAGAGTGAACATGCACATAGTTTTGCAAAAATGTGCAACTAACTTCTTTGAGAATGATAATCGAGCCCAACTGGAGGGCACCAGAGATGACATGGGAGTTGTAGCAGACATAAGCAAAATTTTGTGCAGAGAGGTACCGTCGGAGAGGGAAATGTGGTAGCATTGGGATGATGTCTTTGTGGAAGCAAGAAGGTTGACGTCAAGAATTTTAAGGGATAGTTAGATCACTGTAGATCCAGCGAGCAACAAAGTGATGTCATTCATTTTCAAGGAAACTTCCATGATGACTAGGAAAGGAGTTGTCTTGAAAGGTGAAATCCTGTAAAATGTTGTCAACATTGGAAGAGAAGTGGAAATAAAGAAGCGAGCATGGTCATTCACATGATTGGCATACTTGGAGCCAAATGAAAGAAGAAAGATTTATAATTTAGATTGTTGCCAATAGTCAAAGGAAAAGGGAAAGGAAAATTCAAATGTTTAAACATAGAAACTTGGTCATCTACATATGGTGTTTTAGAAACTCTACAGGCAGGTGTGTTGCATGTTGTGACAAAGCACATAGTAATCTAAGCTATACACACATCATGAAAACATTGATACTTTCCATTTGAGTGTTGAAGATGATATGGTTAGTAGGTTATTGATTCTCACCTGTTTGTTATTGAAATTCTGGGGTAGTTATCCAGTTGAAGACAACAACACAACATGCAATAACAATAACAAGAGCAACAACAAGAGACTAGTAATAACACATCAACAAAAACATAAATGCAACTCGAAAAATCAGCAAAATAGTGTGATGTGAAGAGGCCAAATAGAGAACACGCCCATCTACCAATTAAGTAGAGGGACCAATAAATTAGAGTCAGGAAATGTAGCAGAGTTCGCGGGGTTACCACTGATAGAGACAATGACATAGATGCTTGTCTAAGTGAGAGTAAAGTGAGAATAAATGCACATAGGTGGGCCATTAATTAGATTATTGAATAGAACAGTCCTCAACATCAGGATGTGTGGATAAGTTTCAAACCTTAATCAAAGAAAAATGTCACATATTAATTAGATATACATGGGAGTTTCAACATTTTAAAATTTTGACATGAGAAGAATCCTTTTCGAAAGCTTGCAAGACGATAGTCTACTCCAAAATATCAATGTGGCTCATTTGAATAAACACATATAATAAAGTGTCTAGGGCATAAACCATATCAATTCCGTGCGAGAAAGAATAAATAGAAAGTAAACACACATGCTCAGTCCATTAATTAGATTAATGAATCAAGTAGTAGTGGAGACCAAGATGCGTGTAGAGGTTTTAAGTTGCAGTCATTAAAGAAACATGGCATATAAATATATATGGGATTTTTTTGTCATTAAACCTTCACAATAGAAGAAATATTTTGGAAATCTGTGGCAAAGAAAGGCCAATTGATTATATTAATTTTTCCTGTGTACAAGGACGTAAAATATTAAATCTTCGTATGAAGGAGAATAAAAATATAGTAAATGCACATAGTCAAATAACCAATGGTAATTAATGAATAAAAATAGACACTGAGTAGTAATTAATCTTCCTGACACGTGGCAGGCATATTTGATAGTTTCAAGGCTCACAATAGGCTAAAAAAGGGCGACATGTGGCATTACTCAAAAGGTTGTACATGGAAGATACATGGCAGTGATGTTTTCACGTATGGGAGATCAATAATCAGAGGCTGAGAAATTTGAAAAATCAAAGTGAAAACCCCAATGGGTGGGCTCTGATATGGGGGCTAGATTGTGGTCATGTGAAGAGCCACAGGACCAAGGCCTAGATGTAGAAGGTGATCGAAGATCGCCAATTGACTAATTGACATGACATACACCAAGGTTACACCTCCCATTGGAAATCACCAATAGAGATGGATCTGATAAGAATTGTTTGGCTCTTCATCTATAAATGGTTTCGAGTTGGATGCCTATAACGAGTTAGAGTTATATATCTTTATCTCTGTATTAGCGTGATTGTATTGAAAGATACTACAATCATGGGAAGAGACAAAGGACCAAGGCTCAAATGCAGAAGGTGATCAGAGATCGACAATCAATGAATTAACATGTCATACACCATGGTTACACCTCTGACTAGAAATCATCGATAGAGAGCGCTTTGATTCAGGGCTTCACTCATTTCCACTCCACGTAGATCAGGCCACGTCATTCATCGAAGGTCACAACTTTTGGGACTACAACCAAATGGTACATAGTGGAATCGCTGATTGCGATTTTGTGATATTATAAAGGCCCAAGCACGTGTGATGTGGTCCCATGTGTGCTATGGTTCCACAGTCATGTCAAAGAACCTGAGGCTGAGAAAATTGCAGATTGGAGTCCCACGATCAATCTCACTGTTGAAATTGTATATTCTTTAAAGGAAGACAAATATGCTACAGTATCGTGAGGATGAACCTCACCATAAAGAGCCTATCGGCTTAAACATGTTGTGGAGTGGCAAGGGTCGTGGCCCACCACCTCCTTTTTTTTATATTTTTGGTTTTTTCATAAAACACATCAGACAAAAATTCTGACTAGATTTTTGGTGGTCACCAGCAAAATTAGGTAGCCAATAAATTTTCTCATTCAGTTAGCTATATTTCGTGCACTAGGCCTCGATCAAATTGTTGCTTCATTAAGCCTTCCACTTGGCCAATTTTTACTCAAACTTTGACTGCAAATATCTAGAGCATACAAACTCACTTTTGAGTTTCATTCACACCATTAGAATTAGGGCGAAAATCACTTCAATCTAGTCCCAATTTATCTTCAATACAAAGATTTTGATTTTTGAGCTACTCTAAGCCCTCTTTGACCTATGAGTGTCTATGGAGCCACTTGGATCATTCCTCCCCACCGAGGAGATTTTGTTCCACCAAAATCATTAAGATAATCTACAACTATCATGTACATTGTTTGCACCACAAGTGTTTTGAAAGGTCACCCTTTCTTCTCCTTCACCTTTGTTCTTCAGATCCATAAGAAATGAGCCGACACCTACATCCTCTGCAAAACTGTAGTACAATATTTTGCAAATTACATGCTTAAATACATGACCAATAATGACCCAAGCATCCCATACTTTCCATGAGTTTATTACACATACTCTGTGGTCAAGTTTACATAAAAAATGGAAACAATGCCCCAATTATCAATACAAGGCCAAAACAACATTGTTGCTTAAACAAGTGATGGAAAACACCTCATCACTTTTACATTTTAAGTCAAACACATGATTTATAAAATGCATCAATGACAATATATCGTTTATAGTACAACCATCTTTTACTTAATAAAGCAGACCGCCATGAATTTGGTGGATTCATTTGTTGAACAAATTTTCCAACTATTTTCTGCACGGGCACTGCTTTGGATGGAGCCTCCAACATGTGGCACTTTGATGACCACCTCTATTGCAATAACTGTAAAAATTATTCTTCCTGCAAACCTGATTCCTTCCCTTGATGTGGAGAAGGACTTCATGCCTCATCCTCTTTTGTGTTGCCATTCCCTTCCAGCACTCAGCAACCACATGGTTATGTAAACCACAAAAACTACATTTTTTTCTATGCCATGATTTATGTTCATCATTAAACGTGATTGTAATCAAAATGAACTCTAGAATATTGATACTTGTTATACCTTTACTAGCTATCTCTAGTGCAATTATGGTGATGAGAACTTGCCTCAGCTCTTTCTCTATAATGTACACTTACATGGGATAATGGTGATGTGTTCCCATAATTCTCTCTCCTCGAAGATTTCAACAATGTCTTGGAAGCTTCTAACATGTTTGAGAATTTTCCTTTAGTGTATCCAAAACCTGTGAATTGAGGTATTTTCAAGAGCTCCAATGGGTGAGTCATCCCTTGGCCATTAACACCAAGTCCTCCTCCCTTGTACCCCATATTGGTAAGGAGTCTCATGCCAATTCCTCTAATCAAGACCTCCACATTTCAAATAGAAATAGAGTCATGTGAAGATGAAACTGAAGAATGATCAACACTGTTTACCTCAACTGTTGATTCTGAAATAGGTGATGATGGCTTCTTTAAGCCTTTGTTGAGCTTCAACTCCTCCAAGGCCTCTTCCATGACTCATAGATGAAGCTATAGTCTTTGTTTCTCATCGTTCTCTTCTTGTAGGAGCCTCATTGATTCAACATTCTCTACTTGAAGGCTCTAGTTGTTGTGCTTCAATTCTTCCAAGTACTCTTCCACAACTCACAACTGAAGCTGCAATATCTGATCCTCCTCTTTCTCTTCTCATAAAATCCTCTTCAATTCAATTTTTTCTGCTATAAGGATCTGGTTGATCTCCTCACTCGAATGATGAGAAGACGATGAAGGCAATGAATGTTCACTTGAGGGGGTAGATGGAGCATCGTCCTCTACTCTTTCTTTCTCATCTTCCTCTATTCTCTTCTCATAAGTTGCATACATTATGTCCACCATTTTGGATATCCTTAGTAAGGCCTCATATATATCTCTGTCATCCTCCATTGTTGCACGTTCAATTTTTCACACTTGCAATTCACATCAACAAGAAGACTGCTTTAATACCAAACTTGATCTAGATCTCTTCAACTACTAGAATCATCCAAGATCTTTTACTTCTATGATGTTAATATAATTTCATTTAAAAGAGCAAAAAGAATCACATGTGCATGCTTAAATAAGAGGAAACATGAAAAATATAAGCAAATTCAGAACATGATACATTTGATAATGGAGTTCACCTAGTGTGGGTTACGTCTCTGAGCCCAGTGTCAAGATAATGGAGGTCGCTTCATATAATGTTGTAAATGATGTTGATGTGCATGGACTATTCTTTACCATAACAGGGACATAGACCCTCAAACAATGTGGCTTGTCTCTCCACAAGATGTTCTCCTTGCAAGAACTCTCACTCAAAAAGGGCTACCCTTCAGCGTCACAAGCTAATAAAATATAACAATAATATGGAAACAAGCATCACAGTCTCACAGTAATGTGATAACGATCATCTCTCAACATAGTGTCAAACATGGATCTCAATAATAATACATCATCTCCATAATAGAAAAAGGAAGCATAACATGACTACATCATGTATGCCCATGTTCAAAAATGGCTGAAAAATGAAAGGCTCAGATGCTGAAACTAACTGCACCAAAAAACAATTGACGTTGAGTAGTGTAAAATCGACTGCTAATTCGTCCAATTTTGACACTGTCAAATTCCAGGCCTTCGAGAATCTTGAAGATTCCATCAAATATTCCTCTCCATTGGATTACTGGAGGTATTCTATTCTGATGAAAAATCTAATCTTGTCATCATGGTCCTTGTGAAATTATGTGAAGAATGAGTATAAAGTCGGCTACATTCCGACATTGGCAAAATTTAGCCTCCAACGGAATCTAAATATTCCTTAAGATTCTATAAAGATTCTGTGTTGTGGGGCACATGCAATTCTTCTGCACAGATGGTGAATTTGTCTTCACCATCATGCTCCATGCAAAAATATGAAAAAATTGACTATAAACTTGATAGCATTCTGACAATGTCAAAGTTTACTTCCCATTGAATATTTTAGTTTCCTCTCTGCATCAAGGAATATGCTTTGCAAAGATTCTGTCTTGTAATCCATGCCAATATTGTTTGACCTCGACATCTATGTCAAGGTTCTGCTCTGTGATTCATGGTTCCACTCGGTGCTCTCCAAATCTGCTCAGTCCTCTCCATCCACCAATCCAATGGGCAAATAATGCAAGGTTTAAGTATTAGCCCTTTGGGCCATTAGCGAATGTACTAATTAGGGGGGCAGAAGTTAAAAGGTCAACCCCCGTTCCCGCCACTTAAGAAATTTCAACAACAAATAGGCACACTTTTTTTTAATAGAGCTAGTGATTGTTGGATTTACATATATTTTGGTGTATTGACCATAACGGTTGACATTTGTTTGTTACGTGGATTGGTTGTGGAACTGCTTAGGTCACGAGCAGGCCACATCGGGCTGGGCAGGTTCAATCCCTCTCTATTCCAGCATACCTTTAAACGATATATATAACATGTCATGGGGTGGTGCAGGTGGTGGCCCGCCACCTCCTCTCTTTTTTTAATATATTTTTGGTTTTTCATAAAACACATTAGACAAAAATTATTTCAACAACAAATAGGCACACATTTTTTTAATGGAGCTGGTTGTTATTGGATTTACATATATTTTGGTGTGTTCACTATAACAGTTGACATTTTTTTGTTACGTGGTTTGGTTGTTGAACAACCTGGGTTGCAGGCCAACCCCACCAGGCTAGGCGAGTTCAATCCTTGTCAGTTTTTGCATACCATTAAATGATATATATAACATGTCGTGGGGTGGTGAGGGTGGTGGCACACCACCTCCTCCTTTTTTTCTATATATTTTTAGTTTCCATAAAACACATTAGACAAAAATTCCGACTAGATTTTTGGGGGTCACCAGTGAAATGAAGTAGCTAGAAAATTTTCCCATTCCGGTGGCCAGATTTAGTGTGTTGGGTCTCAGTCAAATTGCTACCTCGTTAAGCCTACCACTTGGTCGAGTTTGAATCAAACTTTGACTACAAATATCGGGAGCATACAAACTCGGATTTGAGTGTCTTTTGCATTATTAGAATTAGAGCAACGAGCACTTCAATCTTGTCTTGATTTCTCTTTGATCCGATAACTTTCATTTTTGAGGTATTCTAAACCCTCTTTGACCTCTGAGTGTCTTTGGGGCCACTTGCATCAACAAGTTTATTGCCAAAATAGAGGAATTTATAGGTTACAAAAATATAGGTCAATGAATGAGCTATGGTTGTGTTAAGTTAAGGATATTGGTTTCTTTTAAGCTAGAATATAATAGATATGTTTCCATCTAGGCTTTTCCAATTAGTATTTTTAGGGTAAATCATGTATGGTGTGTCTATGTTTATAGTTTCTTTTTAATCATTTATTTCTTACATCAATTTATTTATTTATTTCTCTATATAATTTCATTTTAATTATTTTCTTCTCACGTCAATTTATTTATTAACAAGTTATATTAGAGCTAAAGGTGTTGGGTGTGTGTTATATTCTTTAAAAGACTAGCACCACGTGTTGTACATTGCCCGGGGGGGGGGGGTTCACAAGGGGGCATTAGCTCCCTTGCATGGGGTCCAAGGCAGCGCCCCAGGATATTTTTCTTTATGCAGACCCAATAATAGTTGGTCAAACCCAAGGATGAAGGGCAGATCCACAAATGGTGGACGAACCTACCCATGGTTTTGTGCATGGGTTTTAGACATGGTTTTGGGCATGACGGTTTTCTGCCCATGGTATTTTGTAGATCAAGTCAAGGGAACTACGATGATGTTCTAATCCATGGTTATGGATTGGGGTTTATGAATGCTTCGACATGTATATATATGTATTGTAACATTGAAAGGAATATAATGAAAAATCAATCTAGTAGTCTTGGTTTTGGGATCTAGGGGAAAATATTTGTGTATTTTTGTTTTATGTTTTCAGGAATTTGTTCGTAGGTAATTTTTTTATAGGGTTAAAACCTACAAAAGGCAAGACGTTTTTGTGCATTTATGTGCTTACAACCATTGATGGTTTCTCATATAATTTGTATAAAGGTCATTTAATATTAGGAATGTAGCCTATAAAAGTCAGTGGATAATGTATTTCATAATAATTATCAGATTGGTCATAGAAATATTGTTCCATGTATAAGTACTTAATGGTTGAGTAGATTCTCAATAGGTGTAGAAGGAGTTAGTGGTTCTGTTGATTCTCAAGTTCAAGCTCAAAGCTAACATAGACAAGAATAATTTGAAAATGGTAAGGGATAGATTCCATGGTGGTGTTGATGTTTGAAGAATTGACAAGGTATGCTTGTTAATGGCCACAACTACGATATCATTGCCCTCATTTGTTTGGGATTTGAAACACTTGTGGTTTTTTAGCTTAATATCAACACCTAATTTGGCTTGTGAAACACTTGTGATTTTGAGCTTGATCTAAACAACCTTGAGTTCAGGAAGGCCAAGCCTAAAGTGAATATATGGAAGAGCCTACTATGTTTCTCAGGAAATTTCACAAAAATAAATGTTCCTCAAGGAGCATGTCAAAAATTTGTTGTCCATGAAACCTAGGGACTAGTGATAATTTTGATATAAAAAGTGCAACATGGGATGGACTGCATTTTAATGGGAATAAACCTTCATCCTCAATGGAGCCCATACCTACTTTTTTATCATCTTGGGCATGAGGTAGCATTTTGGAGCATAAAGTAGTGAAAAAGATTAAATGTCAAAATTGTGAATTCTCTATGCAGTTTGCGTTGTATGATAAGATCACAACAACATTTAAAAAAAAAGGGGTTGGAATACTAGTATAAGTCAACAACCTCTATTACTCTAGATATGATTGTGAACAACACCGAGATTAAGTCTCAAAGTAGCTACAAAAGGATTCCATATTTAATATAGTCAAGTATGATTAGTTGGACTGTGCATTGGTTAATTAGTGCCCATTTATTTTGATGTGGTTTTGGTGTATATCAAAGTGAGAGACTGATACTAAACTCTTGAACATCCAAAGGCCACAATGATGGCGAAATAGGTTGTATGTGGTTGGAGCAGTAGAACGACATAACAAACAAGTAATGGAGTAGAGGGCGCATATCATATGTGGAAACATATTCATGTCATGTATGAATATATGAAAAATAGGTTGTGGTCATAGAGGTAACAAGTGCAAGTGTTAGTGTGGGGTAAGGAAAAATATGCTTAAACCAAAGGCAGTGGTCGAGGTTGAAGAAAAGATACTAAGTTGAAGGAACAACTATATTGTTTGGTCAAGTCACAAAGGCATTGAGAGAATGTATGGATTCCCATAGTTAATTTCACATGTAGATATAGAGGCAAAGTGATGCAGGAGCATTCACCCAAGGGAAAATCATTGTAAATAGTAGACATAGGGTGTCACGTATTTTAGGAAATAGTTTTCCTAAGTCTCAAGTTAATGCAATATTTGGGCCTTTAAGTGTGATTTAATTAGATAATGAATAAATTTGTAAAAGCTCTCAAATAAATGAGAACTGAGTGGTGAATAAATGACAAGAGTCCAAAGTCAATCAGAACTCTTAAAATAGACCATGATTCAAGGGACGAGAGAGATACTTTAGGAATTAAATGGAAGTAGAAGTGGGCAGAAGATCTAGGAGTCTGTTCAATAGATTTAGGAGTTAGTTCAGGATAGTTCAATAGAACCAACCTTGCCATATATGTAAGCCTATGGGCAGAGTTAGAGGAGAGGCCACTAACATTGGAAAATAGGCCTGTGTGAGACCGAGGTGTCTCGAATGTAATCTTTGCTTTTACATTAATAGATGCAGAGTTTTCCCTGACTGTGATAGAGTGTATGAAACTCGTGTTTTATGATTGATTATGGTGGAACTTGTAGGTTCTGTTACAATAGATTGCAGGCAAAGTTCTGAAGAATGCACGAAGGAGAGAATGATTCAGGGGAATTATAAGGGTTCTTAGAATCCATTTAAGAAGTTTAGAATTTGGTGAGGAATCAGCTCAAGAGGGAGTTGTAGTGAAAACAATGAAGAACAAGATCCTTTGGAAAAGCCGGAACCATAGAGAAAATTGAAGAAAAGGTGTAAAAATGCAAGTAAAGTGAAGAGCGGAGGAATGGAGTGGTAATGCTCAGCAAATATTAGATCTGAAAGACTAACAGTCGAGATTAAGTCACATCGGTGGAAACCATTGGAACAAGGACTGGAATGAGCCTTTGGAATAGAGTGATTGCGATCGCGCGATTAATCATTGACTGTGGGATCGCGATCTTGATCACCGGTCATGATTAAATCAGCCATCACATATCGGGGAAGTGGAGATCGGAGGTATTGGAAGATCAGGAATCAACATTGGAAAGAGGCTCCAATAATAAAAAGGGATGATGGATGAATGGACTCGACGTCACTTTGAGTCATAGTATATAAACTTTGAAGTCCGCTTTATATTGTTTGGGTGGAAGTTTAAGGTAATCCTTTTGTTGTGTAAAGTGTTTACATGTTATGTTAACAACTCTGATAGTCACATATCAGAATTTGGAGGGGTGATGAACCACATATGTGGTAATGCTAGGAAAGACAGCTGATAGTGATTGCGATAAGGTGCAGCATTGAAATTTGTGCAGAAATCATACAAAGGGCGGAAAGGTATGGTTTATGCATATTTTCCTTTGTAAAAGGGTTATAAGGGGAAAGAGCGTTGATAGTGTTTTCGTGTGTTAATCCATACGTAACCAATGATTGAAAGGGAATGGTTACATATATGTAAATTATGGGTTATGAAAAGGAGTTGAAGGGTTATTAATTCCCGATAAAAGGATTCGAAAGGAAGACTTTAATAAAGTCATAACAAAAGGTTTCTACGTGGTTTCAAGTGTTGATAGGAGGTTCTAGCAGGGTGATTGGGTTACGATTTAAAGGAACCATGATAAGAGGGCCTTAACCATTTTACTCATGAAGATTTGACTCCATTGTAGAGTTAAATACATGGGATAGTTGTGTTTATGCATATTCTTACATACTGTGGGTATGTGCGGGTTTTCACCCTGCACCATTAGTGGTATCAGAGCAGAATTGTAATCAGAACGAGGAAGATTTCCTATGAAAGGAGTTTGCACCCATAAGAAGGTAATGTGCATGAATGAATGGTAGAGACTACAATGGGAGATTGTAGCAATTCCAGCAGAGGCTTGGAATAAATAGAACAAAGGGAAAAAAGAAGCAAGATTTCTTAATGCAAGTTCTGAAGGAAAGAGGACTTGGAGACAAAATAGAGGACAATCCATTCTAGTGCAGAAGAATGGGTGAAACAAGATCATGCTGAGATCTTGACGGAGAGGTAATATGTTATGTTTTGTTTTAAATTTAGAATGCGTGTTTTTATACTAATGCACAGGTGACAGCAAGAGAAGCTGTGAGAAGAATAGACGAATTCTTGAATACAGAGTAAGGAGAATCCTCTGAAAGAGAAGTGGCAGTGACCCTGAAGAATCCAACAAGAGATTGGACAAGAGAGGACAATTGAGGTGTTCTCAAGAGAGAGTGAGAGATTGCAGAAGCCTAGAAGGAGCAAAGGTGTTGCTCAAGTGGAGGTTCCAGACAGAGGACCTGTGCTTACCAAAAGACTGAGTGAGGAGAGCTTAGTGAGGTAAGATTATAGTGAGGAGGACTAGCTATTGCAGAGGCTTTTCGCAAAGGAGATCATTAAGAAAGAAGTGAAGAAGATGATTATTGATAGTCATAGCAGAGGTTCATAAAGAAGCCACAACAGAGGATATAAGAAAGAGGATGCGAAAGAAAATGGCAAGAGGATGAGTCAAGAAGAAATTGACAAAGAGGTTGTTGAATTAAAAGAACAACTCGATGCAGTAAGGAGGATAGTAGAGGAAAGCTAGAGACAAGGTCGGGTATTAAGGAAGAAGCCAGTGAAGTGGCATGAGACGCAGAGAAGGCTACAGCAGAGGCAAGTAAGGTGGCTGAAGGGACAACTCAAGGAAGTTGAGTTAGAAATGGAAGAGTACATTTGTGAACCAGAACAAGGAGAAATTTAGGGAGAAATTGAAGATGAAGACTTGAAGACTGAAACTTCAAGTGAGCCCAAAGGGTCACATGGGTTTAAAACTGATAATTTGTGTATGTATGTAGGTGAAACATGTAAAGCAAGACAATTGAATGATATTGTCTTAAAAGAGGAAGAAGACCAGCATAATCTAAATTATGTTCTGGAAAAAGATGAGATACATAGGTCTCATATGCAATTGGAGGAAGATATCAAGCAACCAAGTGAAGGGCTTGAAGATATTGAAGAAGAGACTATCAGAGAATTTCTGAATCATATAAAGGATCTAGAACATCAAGAAGATATGATGGCTAAACCATCCAGTTGGACCATAGAGTCTATTGTTTTTAAGATTTATATTTTGTCTGTGGATGCAAAACAAATGCAGGAGAATGATAATGAAGATGATGAGACAAGGATAGCTCTTGGGGAAGATAAATAGCAAGAGATTGAAGGCAAGCTTAGAAAAGAGACTATGTTAGCTAAAAACATAGTAAAGGATCATCAATTCACCATGATGATAGGCACAGTGGAAATAGCCATGGAAGTTGTTGAGGAAGAACGACATCTACTAAAAGATGTTAAGTAGGAAGAAGTCTATGCAAAAGACTTAGCAAAGGGAGAAATAACACTAATAACGGAGTATTTTGCAGAGGATGAGCAATCTCTAGAAGTTGTCATAAGTATGGAGAAGTATCTTTTAGAAGATAAAAATTATGAAGTAAAGGAGGATGAAGAATGTCTCTTAAATGAGAAAAGTAGTGAATTATTACAGTAGAAAGAACTTAGGATTGGAAGTGATGATGAAATACTAGCAAAGTGTCACAGAGAAATTGCATTGTTGGAATATTTGCTGGAGAATTTAGAATATGATAGTATGATTGTAGAAAAAGGAGTTCACTACAGTGGACAAAAGTAGAGAGATATCATTGAAGAAGATGGTATGAAAGAGAGACTAATAGGCAGTCTCATGAATTCTTTTGAGAATTCAAGACAACACACTGATGTGCTGACAGAGGAGAAAGAAACAGTGTAGCAAACTAAATTGTTGCCAAAGGAAAACAAGGCATAACAGCCTTGTGCTCTTTTATTTTAACAAGTGTTTTATGAATGTAGGTTTTGTTGCAAATGCTAAAGGAGATTTGGCACAGCTGAACAACCAAATAAAGGTGAAAGAAGAAAATTCTATGGAAGAAATCAATCCTTGGATTAGAGAAGTTAATTTACTGGATAAAGTGTTGAACAGTCATGATTCAATCATGAAAATGGGTAAGGATGATAGGGAGGCAGCAAACAAAGCTAAAGTCAGCATAGCAAAGAATGTTAAAGTCAGCGGAGCAAGCAAGGAAAAGGTTGAAGCAAGCAAAGCAAGTGTTGAAGCAAGAGAAAGTAAATGGAACCAACATCATAATGAAGAACTAATGGACAACAGCAACAACCTGAAGTAAAAAGAAGGAGGCAGAAATATGAATCAAAACATGAACCAGTTCAAAGATGTCTGGAGATAGAGATTGAAGAAATGTGGGAGCTGAGGATGAAGCAGTCCAAATGGAGGAAAATGGTAGCACCAGGAAGAAAGATCAATCAAAACTTGAATCTGATTGACACGAAGAGGAAGATGGAGCAAAAGACAACAGAATTAGAGCAGGAACAAGGAAACAAAGCATGTGGATAGTTACAGAACAAAGTGTGGGATCTAGGAAGACAAATGTCAGAAGACACATGATCAGGAGATCATGAATACATTTTACTTTCGGAGTCTGATGCAGGAGCATTCACCCAAGGGAAAATCATTGTAAATAGTAGACATAGGGGGTCATGTATTTTAGGAAATAGTTTTCCTAAGTCTCAATTTAATGCAATATTTAGGCCTTTAAGTGTGATTTAATTATATAATGAAGAAAGTTGTAAAATCTCTCAAATAAATGAGAACTGAGTGGTGAATAAATGACAAGAGTCCAAGTCAATCACAACTCTTAAAACAACCCATGATTTGAGGGACGAGAGAGAGAGACTTTAGGAATTAAATGGAAGTAGAAGTGGGCAGAAGATCTAGGAGCTTGTTCAATAGATTTAGGAGTCGGTTCAGGATAGTTCAACAGAACCAATCCTGGCATATATGTAAGCCTATGGGAAAAGTTAGAGGAGAGGCCACTAACATTGGAAAGTAGACTTGTGTGAGGCCAAGGTGTCTCGAATGTAATCTTTGCTTTTACATTAATATATGCAAAATTTTCCCTGACTGTGTCAGAGCATATGAAATGCGTGTTTTATGATTGATTATGGTGGAACTTGTAGGTTCTGTTACAATAGATTGCACGCAAAGTTATGAAGAATGCCTGAAGGAGAGAATGATCTAGAGGAATCATAAGGGTTCTTAGAATCCATTGAAGAAGTTGAGAATTCACTGAGGAATCAGCTCAAGAGGGAGTTGTAGTGAAAATAGTGAAGAACGGGATCGTTTGGAAAAGCCGAAACCACGGAGAAAATTGAAGAAAAGACGTAAAAACACAAGTAAAGTGAAGAGTGGAGGAATGGAGTGGTAATGCTCAGCAGCTGTTAGATCTGAAAGACTAATGGTCAAGACTGAGTCGCATCGGCAGAAACCATTGCAACAAGGAATGGAATGAGCCTTTGGAATAGAGTGATTGCAATCACACAATTAATCGTCGATCATCGGATCCTAATCCTGATCAATGGCGTGATTAAATTAGCCATCACATATCGGGGAAGCAGAGATTGGAGGTATCGGCAGATTGAGAATTAGCGTTAGAAGGAGGCTCACAATAATACAAAGGGCCGATGGATGAACGGACCCGACGTCGCTTTGAGTCATAGTATATAAACTTTGAAGTTCGCTTTATATTGGTTCAGGCAGAAGTTTAAGGTAATCCCTTTGTTGCGTCGAGTGTTTAAATGTTATGTTAACAACTCCAATAGTCGCATATTGGAAATCAGAGGGGTGAAGAATCACATATGTGGTAAGGCTGGGAAAGACAGCCGATAGCAATTGCGATAAGGTGCAGCATCAAAATTTGTGCAGAAACCATACAAAGGACGAAAAGGTATGGTTTATGCATATTTTCCTTTGTAAAAGGGTTATAAGGGGAAAGAGTGCCGATAGTGTTTTCATGTGTTAATCCATATGTAACCAATGGTTGAAAGGGAACAGTTACATATATGTAAATTATGGATTATGCAAAGGAGTTGAAGGGTTGTTAATTCTCGATAAAAGGATTGTAAAGGAAGACTTTAACAAAGTCATAACCAAAGGTTTCTATGGGGTTTAAAGTTCTGATAGGAGGTTCTAACAGGGTGATTGGGTTCCAATTTAAAGGAACTGTGATAAGAGGGCCTTAACCATTTTATGTATGAAGATTTGACTCCATTGTAGAGTTAAATACCTGGGATAGTTGTGTTTATGCATATTCTTACGTACTGTGGGTATGTGCGGGTTTTTACCCTGCACCATTAATGGTATCAGAGTAGAATTGTAATCAGAACGAGGAAGATTTCCTATGAAAGGAGTTTGCACACAGAAGAAGGTAATGCGCATGAATGAATGATAGAGACTATAGTGAGAGATTGTAGCAGTTCTAGCAGAGGCTTGGAATAAACAAAATAGAGGGAAAAAAACAAGATTGCTTAATGCAAGTTCTGAAGGAAAGAGGACTTGGAGACAAAATAGAGGACAATCCATTCTAGTGCAGAAGAATGGGTGAAACAAGATCATGCTGAGATCTTGAAGGACAGGTAATATGTTATGTTCTGTTTTGAATTGAGAATGTGTGTTTTTATACTAATGCACAGGTGAATGCAAGAGAATTTGTGAGAAGAACATATGAGTTCTTGAAGATAGAGTAAGGAGAATAATCTAAAAGAGAAGTGGCATTGAACCTGAAGAATCCAACAAGAGATTGGACAAGAGAGGACAATTGAAGTGTTCTCAAGAGAGAGTGAGAGATTGCAGAAGCCTAGAAGGAGCAAAGGTGTTTCTTAAGAGGAGGTTCCAGACAGAGGACATGTGCTTACCAAAATATTGAGTGAGGAGAGATTAGTGAGGTAAGATTACAGCGAGGAGGACTAGATATTGCGGAGGCTTGTTGCAAAGAAGCTCATGAAGAAAGAAGAGAAGAAGATGATTACTAATAGTCATAGTAGAGGTTCAAAAATAAGCCACAGTAGAGGATATAAGAAAGAGGATGCCAAAGCAAATGGCAATAGAGGATATAATAAAGAGGATGCCAAAGAAAATGGCAAGAGGATGAGTCAAGAAGAAATTGACAAAGATTTTTTTGAATTAAAAGAAAAACTCAATGCATTAAGGAGGATACTAGAGGAAAGCCAGAGACAAGGTTGGGTATTAAGGAAGAAACTAGTGAAGTGGCATGAGATGCAGAGAAAGCTACAACAGAGGCAAGTAAGGTGGCTGAAGGGACAACTCAAGGAAGTTGAGTTAGAAATGGAAGAGTACATTTGTGAACTAGAACAGGGAGAAATTCAAGGAGAAAGTGAAGATGAAGACTTGAAGACTGAAACTTCAAGTGAGGCCAAAGGATCACATGCGTTTAAAACTGATAATTTGTGTATGTATGCAAATGAAACATGTAAGGAAGGACAATTGACTGATATTGTCATAAAGGAGAAAGAAGACCAGTTGAATCTAAATTCTGTTTTGGAAAAAGATGAGATAGATAGGTCTCATATGCAGTTGGAGGAATATATCAAGCAACCAAGTGAAGGGCTTGAAGAGATTGAAGAAGAGACTATCAAAGAATTTTTTAATCATATAAAGGATCTAAAACAACAAGAAGATACGATGGTTGAACCATCCAATGGGACCATAGAGTCTATTGTTTTTAAGATTGATAGTTTGTCTGTGGATACAGAACAAATGCAGGAGAATGCTAATGAAGATGATGAGACAAGGATAGCTCTTGGGGAAGATAAACAACAAGAGATTGAAGGCAAGCTTAGAAAAGAGACTATGTTATCTGAAAACATAGTAAAGGATCATCAATTCACCATGATGATAGGCACAATGGAAATAGCCATCGAAACTATTGAGGAAGAAGGAGATCTACTGAAAGATGTTAATGAGGAAGAAGTCTATGCAAAAGACTTAACAAAGGGAGAAAGAAAACTAATAAAGGGGTTTTTTGCAGAGGATGAGCAATCTCTAGAAGCTGTCAGAAGTATGGAGAAGTATCTTTTAGAAGATAAAAACTCTGAAGTAAAGGAGGATGAAGAATGTCTCTTAAATGAGGAAAGCAATGATTATTGAAGTAGAAAGAACTTAGGATTGGAAGTGATGATGAAATACTGGCAAAGTGTCTCAGAGAAATTGCATTGCTAGAATATCTGCTGGAGAATTTAGAATATGACAATATGATTGCAGAAAAAGGAGTTCACTACAGTGGACAAAAGCAGAGAGATATAATTGAAGAAGATGGTATGAAAGAGAGACTAATAGGCAGTCTCATGAATTCTTTTGAGAATTCAGGACAACATACTAATGTGCTGACAGAGGAGAAAGAAATAGTGCAACAAACTAAATTGTTGCCAAAGGAAAACAAGGCACAACAACCTTGTGTTTTTTATTTTAACAAGTGTTTTATGAATGCAGGTTTTGTTGCAAATGCTGAAGGAGATTTGGCACAATTGAAGAACCAAATAAAGGTGAAAGAAGAGAATTATATGAAAGAAATCAATCCATGGAGTAGAGAAGCTAATTTGCTAGAGAAAGTGCTAAACAATCATGATTCAATCATGAAAGTGAGTAAGGATAATAGGGAGGCAACAAACAAAGCTAAAGTCAACATAGCAAACAAAGTTAAAGTTCACGGAGCAAGGAAGGCAAAGGTTGAAGCAAGCAAAGCAAGTGTTGAAGCAAGAGAAAGTAAAGGAAACCGACATCAGACTGAAGAACTAATGGACAACAGCAACAACTTGAAGCAAAAAGAAGGAGGCAGAAATATAAAGCAAAACATGAACCAGTTCAAAGATGTACTAGAGACAAAGATTGAAGAAATGTGGGAGCTGATGATGAAGCAGTCCAAATGGAGGAAAATGGTAGCAGTAGGAAGCAAGATCAATCAGAACTTGAATCTGATTGACAAGAAGAGGAAGATGGAGCCAAAGACAACAAAAGTATAGCAACAACAAGGAAACAAAGCATGTGGTCAGTTACAGAACAAAGTGTGGGATCCAGGAAGACAAAGATCAGAAGCCACATGATCAAGAGATCATGAATACTTTCTATTTTGGGAGTCTGATGCAGGAGCATTCACCCAAGGGAAAATCATTGTAAATAGTAGACATAGGCGGTCATGTATTTTAGGAAATAGTTTTCCTAAGTCTCAAGTTAATGCAATATTTAGTCTTTTAAGTGTGATTTAATTGGATAATGAAGAAAGTTGTAAAAGCTCTCAAATAAATGAGAACTGAGTGGTGAATAAATGACAAGAGTCCAAAGTCAATCAAAACTCTTGAAACAACCCATGATTCGAGGGATGAGAGAGAGACTTTAGGAATTAAATGGAAGTGGAAGTGGGAAGAATATCTAGGAGTCTGTTCAATAGATTTAGGAGTCGGTTCAGGATAGTTCAACAGAACCAATCCTAGAATATATTTAAGCCTACGGGTAGAGTTAGAGGAGAGGCCACTAACATTAGAAAATAGTCCTATGTGAGACTGAGGTGTCTTGAATGTAATCTTTGCTTTTACATTAATATATGTAGAGTTTTTCCAGACTGTGTCAGACTGTATGAAATGCATGTTTTATGATTGATTATGGTGGAACTTGTAGGTTCTGTTACAGTAGATTGCAGGCAAAGTTATGAAGGACATGCATATGAGAGAATGATTCAGAGGAATCACAAGGGTTCTTAAAATCCATTGAAGAAGTTGGGAATTCACTGAGGGATCAACTCAGGAGGGAGTTGCAGCGAAAAAGGTGAAGAATGGGACCTTTTGGAAAAGTCAAAACCACGGAGAAAATTGAAGAAAAGGCATAAAAACACAATGAAAGTGAAGAGCAGAGGAATGGAGTGGTAATACTCAGTAGCTGTTAGATCTGAAAAACTAACAGTCGAGATTAAGTCGCATCGGTGGAAGCCATTTCAACAAGGACTAGAATGAGCTTTTGGTATAGAGCGATTTCAATCGTGTGATTAATCGTCGACTGTCAGATCACAATCCTGATCGATGGTCGTGATTAAATCAGCCATCACATATCAAGGAAGTGGAGATCGAAGGTATCAAAAGATCGGGAATCGGCGTTGGAAAGAGGCTTGTGATAATACAAAGGGCCGATGGATGAAAGGACTTGGCGTTGCTTTGAGTCACAACATATAAAATTTTAAGTCCACTTTCTATTGGTTTGGTCGGAAGTTTAAGGTAATCCCTTTGTTGCGCCGAGTGTTTAAATGTTATGTTAACGACTATGATAGTCACATATTTGAAGTCAGAGGGGTGATGAACCACATATGTCGTAAGGCTAGAAAAGACAATCGAAAGTGATTGCGATAAGGTGCAACATCGAAATTTGTGCAGAAATTGTACAAAGGGTGGAAAGTTATGGTTTGTGCATAATTTCCTTTATAAAAGGGTTATAAGGGGAAAGAGCGCCGATAGTGTTTTCATGTGTTAATCCATACGTAACCAATGGTTGAAAGGGAATGATTACACATATGTAAATTATGGATTATGCAAAGGAGTTGAAGGGTTGTTAATTCCCAATAAAAGGATTCTAAAGGAAGACTTTAATAAAGTCATAACCAAATGTTTCTATGGGGTTTAAAGTTCCGATAGGAGGTTCTGGCAGGGTGATTGGGTTCTAATTTAAAGGAACCGTGATAATTAACCATTTTATGTATGAATATTTGACTCCATTATAGAGTTAAATACCTGGGACAGTTGTGTTTATGCATATTCTTGCATACTGTGGGTATGTGCGAGTTTTTACCCTACACCATAAATACAAAGGTAATCAAAGACAAAAATAAGATCAAGATGTTTGTGAGTAGAACACTTGGTGTGAGAAAGTGTGTAGGTGAGACGATGCTAACATAAGTGCTACGTAAAAATAACAAAAAAATAGAAAATTACTATGGAGATGGAAATTTGTAAAATACAACTATAAGAAGTGGTTAGACATGCTTACCCCTAAGAGGTAGAACTAGCTGATAGGGGAGGAGAGCATGCGGGTTTTCTATTGAATTCAAAAAATTTCTCCAAGTTCAAAAGGGGGATTGTTTGGTAAACTTTATCCTATGAAAGAGGCAAAGTTGTTAGGTCAATATGGTGGTTTTCATACATATGTTATTGGAGGATCATGTATTAAGTTCATGGTATTACATGTAGTTAAAGATTTTGAAAAGAACATGTTATTCATGGCCTATGGTATTAAGCTTTTAGTATTACATGTAGTTATATCCCTTAAAAAGCTTGAGAATTCTCCAATGTTATGTGTAAGAATTAAGCACATGACTTAATTTGCTATGGCCAAAGTGATTGCAAATATGACTACATTTAAGCGAAATATATCATTATATATAGAAATTACTTTTTAATTATTTTGTTTTGACATTAATTTAGTTATTACATAATCTGGATTGCACATTTTGATTGTCCTTAGATTTTAAATTATCTAAAGATTAGGTTTCAATTTCCAACCCTCAGCCACATAAATCTGTTGTGACGGGTACCCCAGCCTCTATTGGAGACATAAATATGTTGTGATTTTATTTTTACATATATACATGGTATCACATTATAATATTGATAGGTATGCCATTCTGATGTTATAATGTTGATAGGTATGTCTATTTTGGAATGAGGATTCTAGAATTTTAATTCGTTTAGCAATAATTATGAGGTAAATGGCAGGGACTTAACCTCCATAGAATATTCTACAATATTTTTAGTAGCATACAAAACTTAAAGGTTGAGATTTATTTCCAAAGTAGTTATTTTTTTTCCTTTTAATTAAATTCATTAATTTTAAATAATATCATAGGGACAATTGCCATATGCAATGAGTCATCGTTATTTGGGCATGTGTTATTGATAAATCGTGGTATTCATCCATAATATTGTGATAAAGTGGAGATGAATCTCTATGCTAATAATCTCCTTAGATCTTTTTCTTAAAATAACTTTATATTAATTCTTTTAATAATATAATAAGAATTTAAAGAAAGTTATAATTTAGTTTATATATTATATATTTTTTATCAACTTGAATGTATGATGAAATAAGCATTTTGATGTTTTTGATATATTGATCTCAATAATAAAACAAGGTTGCATTTAAAGTAGTTATGCTAAATATTAGTGCATATTAAAATTTGCAATAAGTATTATTAATTATTAATTGACAACAAAATATTTAGGAATTACCCATAAATATTAAACAATCTATATCCAAAATCATAATAACATATTGAAATGGAAAAGTTATAAATATTATTCAATACACATTATTAACACAGAGACCAATAATAACTAATGCTAAGCAATCTCATTCATAATATTCTAAATCCGAAACAATCATTTAATATCAACAAAAAGAAAATAAATATAATATTAATTAAAATAAATAAATAAAATTAGTTTGTGAAACTTGTAACAAAACTTTAAGTGGATAAATGTCAAAATATGAATGAGAGTCAACTTTATGATAACATTATATAACACAAAAATCATTAACAATATGTAGAATTTAAGTTTTTGAGGAATCCATGTCATTACCACTACAATCTTTCCATATATTTTTTGATTTGATGATGAAATGAGAGACTACTCATTGGGTTGATAATATACATTCCATCATTACTCACTACAACCTTTCCCTATATTTTTTTATTTGATGATGAAATGAGAGACTACTGGTTGGGTTGATAATCTGCATTCCATAAACTCAGTTAGTGGTTTGTATTAAAAAAAAATTAAATGTAATTTTTTTGGATTATTGAAAAATATTTAATAATATAAAAACATACAATAATATCAACTCTGAGTTCAAACTTCTGTAATTCATGTTATTTTGAGATAATTTTTTTAAGATGTTGATTATTTCCAAAAAACTATCTCTAAATAATAACATTAGTTTAATTAAATTAATAAATAAAATTAATTTTTTGAAAAAAAATTATAAGGCAATTTTCATACAAACGAATATTTTTTTGAATAATTTTTTTTTTTAAGAAAGTAATACATATAAGAAACCCTTTCTGTATGCCAAATTTTACAAAAAAAAAAATTGTCTCGCGACGACATGGACAATGGGCTTTCATGCTTTCACCTCCTACTTCCATATTTCATGTGTATTTGGATAGATTATTTCATGTGTATTTGGATAGATAGGAAATTTCATCATAGTTGAGGGATATTTAAGATAAATAGTACATGGACAATAGGCTTTCAGGCTTTCAACTGCCTACACTTTCCATATTTCCTGTGTATTTGGATACATGGTCGATACAGTTACACATTTCATCATAGTTGAGGTATATTTAAGATAAGTAATACCAAGACTATGAATATAAAATATATATTTTTAATTATTTATATAATATTAAAAATATGTAATGTTATACTTTTTATATCAAGATTATGAATCTAAAGTATATATTTGTAATTTTTCAATTTCTCTAATGTAAAAGTTTCTAATTCAACAAGCACAAAACTTAGAAGTAATGCTCAAGATGAATGTTTTTTGCTTAATGGATTAAGAACATTCACACTAACTTGTTGATATTCCCATGTACCTAAAAGTAATGCTCAAGATGCATGTTCTAGGCTTAATGGATAATAACACTCGCACTCTAACTTGTTGTTATTCCCATGTAGTTAGGTCAATTATGGGATAGCCAATAGAATTTCTTTTTTTAGGGAAAGCAATGCATCAAATCCTCACCGAATCTCAGTCCCTGCCACTTAATGGGAAATTATGCCTTCATAAAAATCACAAATTGATATATGAAATGGAAAAATTAATTGCCAACTAAACAACAAAGAGTTGCATAAATTTTGGTGGGTAATAGTAACAACTATTAATATTTACATATATTTATTTACATCTTGTTATTAACCATTTTTTATGTTAGACCAACGCACAACCGATTTATACTCAGAGACACACAAATGGAGAAACAACAAGATTACTCAGTCAGAAACAGCTGAATAGAACAATCACTAGAGAACAGCAAGCCAAGGGCCAAACTTATTATGTAATGCAAAGTGATTTATGTTCTCCATTGATTGTTCTATTTCGCTGTTTCTGACTAAGTAATCTTGTTGTTTCTCTATTTGTCTGTTTCTGAACATAAACCCTGTTATGTATGCTCTGAACTAACATTTTATACAAATATTTATTTAAATTTTTAATAATTTTAACTTTGATTGTTTTGCAAAAATTTATCACAAATATATAATATCCATACTATAAATATTACAATGGGATAAAAAAAATATAAAATTTTAAATTTATAGTGCAATCAAATATTTAATAAATATAAATTAAGTAATATATGCGGTTACTCATGGTTTAATTTTATATAATGTGATAGTTATTATCGCAATCGAAATCGCATTTACTGAAGATTTAATTTAATTTAATTTATATAGATGCGATAGTTATTATCACCATCAAAATCTAACCTGTGGTTGAATTTCAAATTCCAACTGCCTCTATTGATGGAGATAAAACTGCTGTCATCTCTGTGTTGACGTACGCACGTGATACTGTGTTATTAGAATTCAAGCTGTGTACAATACGGCAGTAAATATATCACATTTTATGAATTTAGCGATATTTCTTTGTTACAGATGCATACACACGTTATCATCAAGGTATCATTGCTCAACACGATCGCGTTTTGTGAATTTATAAACAGACAACGCCGTCAAGGTCCAACTATGTGGCATCACTGTCGTCCGTGCAAAAAATCTACATCGTCGTTAAGTCATATCAATGGTAAAATATTGAATCTATCAGCAACTGAAGCACAATTGTAATTCAACATTGCAATTAAGGAACTCAATTGTGACTCAGTAGATGAGATTCTTGTTATCCAAAATGGCGATCAATGGATCTTTCGTTAATCTTGCGAATTATGGAGTGTAAAATCATTGGTGTAGAATGGATTTCAGCTCACTGTGATTTATCACAATTCTCCGCTATATACACAGGAAATGATTTATACTAATACTTTTATAAGTAGACCTAATTCTGATCTATTTCTTGGGATTGCTTTTTGTGGATAGATTCATACAACTCGTGCGTTCTCATGCACAGAACAACGCAGAGAAGGATTCCAAAGAGGCATACGCATCCCCACATCAGAAACGATTTTTCGTAACACTGTGTTCCCATGCAGAGATGCCAATCAGCTGAGTCTTTTGGGTGTTTCTGCATGGAAGAAGAAGAAGAAGGTGAATCATCATAAATGATTCCTGCAACTTCCCCGAAGAGAAGAGAACCGAATGCAATGTTCGACACAAGAATGTTGTGGTTGACACCAAAACTTTTCATTCCGAACATCTCTGATGAAATCGGAATGGCTATGGCGCTGATCGCTCCTACAGAAGTTCCAACAATGGCCGTGCTCAAATAAAGGACAACGCTGCTCGTTGGGTTCAGGAATCTCAGCATGAAGAAGGCTGCAAACATGGGAACCATCCATATGCCTATCCATCCTGGCCTTGGCAGCGGCCGATACTTTTTCAACTTCCCGCATTTCTAATTCACAGAAAACAGTACCGTTATACAAACAGAATATAGAAGACCCTAATCGGAAAAAATCACAGTAGATACGCAAGAAAGGAGAATGCATGGATTAGTATACCTGGATATAATCGGGAAGGCCTGATGCAATACGCCCAAAAAATCCAAAAGACGAAACCAGAGATACTAAGATTGGCGTCTTGGAGTATCCCAAGGACTGAACAATTTGCCCTAGGTTGTTCATATATACTATTCCAACTGTTCCTCCGCAAAAATATACGAAATAATATAGCCAGAAATCAATACTCCGCAAGAGCTGCATGATGCCGTGCTCCTCTCCCAGGGGCGGAACTGATATCAACTCGAACCTCCTTCTATTAGTAGAGTCAAAATTCTGTACCGTCTGCAGTGAGTTTTCTATATCCAGACTTTGAATATTGATTTTGTTGTCTTCAGTTTCAATGAAACCCACCTCGCATCTTTCGTTGAAGGTGGGATTGTGCTGTTCTGGACTTGAAATGTACGCGTTTACTTTCACTTCACTCCTTAAACTGTTTAAGGAAACCTTGATAGGAATATATATAGGGGCCATCAAGAGAAGAATAAGCACGGAAAAATAGACTCCTTCAAGCTGGCGCTTCCCATGGGGCAAGAACTCAAAAACTATGGAATATATAGCAGTGGCCAGAGCAATCAGCGTGCATAGAATCATGAATTTCCTATCTGCATCGTCCTCTATGGCCGTCATTTGTAATTGCGAGAGATGGAGTATTACAGCTAAAATCACACCCACTACTACTGGGACTATGGAATTTAAAAGTAGGTAGAGGGAAGGATTCCCCGGGTCTAGAATGGAAGAGAGACAGGAGTAAATAGCGGGACTGAGACCTACGTAGCTTGTACTTAAACCAGAAGCCATTCCTCTGTCAGATGGGAAATTTTCAATGGCAGCCTTGAAGCTCACAGTGTTGAACCAGCAGATGCTATTGCCAGCAAGAAAGCACAACATATATACCTGCGTTGTCCAAAATAAGAGAAAAAATCTCGTGAGAACCAACACCGACCAGCTTTACGCTGCATCAATTGAATAGGCTAGTATTTTAAAACCACAATAGTATAATTATGTTATAAGAAGAAGTTCGATGGAATTATTATGTGAAGAAACTAATGCTCTATACACTTCAGAAACATCCATTCCTCAATCTTTCTAAAGAACAATAAAATTAAATAGAATTTGGAAAGAATGTAACCTGCCAATAAGCCAATGGTTCAATGATTTGACTCAAAATTAGCCACTGAACGCCATAACCCACCATTCCCAAACTCATTCCTATGGCAAGAACAGCCCAGGTTGGCAGAAACGCACACGCCAGTCCAGCAACCCAGCCCATGAGTTTTCCAAGGTCGGAGGCCACCGCCAAACTATTCAGTTGGATTTGGTTAATCCCCATAATTTGCTTCAAATCAGAGGAGTAATCAGAAAAATCAAAGTTGGTGCCATTGATAGATTGCAGCCATATCGCTGCTATAAAACAACTCCAGCGTCTAATGGCCAGTGACTTAGAACGAGGCATCTTGCTTATACCATCCATGGCACCACAATAATCGTATAACTGAATATCAATGTGTGTACTGCATTATGCTTACAGTGGTCATTTTTATAGACGAGACGTGTGCCAATTGGCGATTACAGGGCCGAAATAAACGCTAAAGTCCTCTCGTGGGCTCCAGCGTAGTTAAGGCACTGAACTCCAACACCACAGATTCCATATCGAGGTATCCAAGTGGATCACTGATTTCAAGAAAATGGGGATTAACTCCTTTTTTATCACTTTTACAATGACCATCGAAATCCAATTCATGTGTATAAATCGCTGGTAACTAAAAATCAAATCAGATATTTGAAAAAAAGGTGACGAAAACATGATTTCCTCCCAACGTCAGATAGGCAGATAAATGAAAACATGAAGGAAAAATAGAGTGGTCTCTCTTATAAGCGCGATCCTTGTCCCACTACTTAACTCTTGATGTCGATATTGTAAGACGCGTGCAAGTTACTGAGCCATTCGTGAACTTAAATAGAATCTATAAAATTTGGAACAGGCGATCTCTGCTGAAAGTCGTGGATAGAACAACACACGTAATCCAAGAGGCTCATTAACGGTTATTCTATAATTTAAATGGGCTGATCCTGCGATATGGTTATGGCTGAAATTCGGACACAAAGATAGGAAATATAATTACCGCTATTGCATCTCAATTGCTAACTTAGGTTTGTTAATTTTCTATCCAACCAATCTTCAGTATGCTTGTATATTAATTTCAGTCACTAAATTACGTATCAAAATTTTCTACTCCACCAGTAACATGAGAGACGTCTGTGAGTTGTTCAGCATACGGAATCTTGATTTACGTCGTTTTAACTCGATTAAATTAGAAGAAAATGATAAAAAAAAAAAAAGATGATTGGAGCAAGGGCATGCAAGGCACACAAGTCAAGGTAAGCGGAGAGATAATCTAAAGCAATTATAAAGGTGCTATAATCTTTTAATTGATAATATTTTATACCCGGGTTCAAGTCCTCCCGAGTTCAAGTCCATATGTAATATAATATCAATCTAAAAAAACTAGTACTCTATAAGTACCAAGTGACCATAAGCAAATGTGGATTAGCTTAAATTGTGACATGGCATCGAACAAGTACTTGTTCGATGTAATGTTCTCTTCGTAATGAATTACAAGCATTTGTATAAGTTATTGTAACTTGTTTTAACTTTCAAAGCGAGAATATGAAATTTGAATTTAAGAACGGATGGAAAAAAAACAATATTAGTATACACAATAAGTCTTAAGAGTGGAAATTTGTTTATAATATGTATTTTTCATTTTAAATTATGTTATTTTAGAATGTGATTTCATATTTATTTAATGTGTTGGAAATATAGGTATATATTTATTTATAGTTAAAATAATAAATAAATGTTTAATTGAAGATTAAGGAATATCATAATAACTTAAATAATTAGATTTATAATTATTAAATTTTTATTATAACTCTAGGTGTATTCGTTACAAATTTTCTTTTAAAAAGTATTTCTCATATCTCTGGTGAGTAAGATTTATTTCAAGAAATTGAAATTTTAGGAGTAGAAATTTATATGTGGCTTTAGTATTAAGAGTTAATTTTAAAAGATTTATGTTATTTTTAAAATACATTTGATATTTACATATTTATTTGACATTTTTAAGAGAGAAATTTAATAAATTTTCAATGAAATTTTGAATAGTAAAAATAATTAATGGAAATTTAATGTAAGGTACATGTATATTTGATAAAATTGGTGTATGAGACGTTTATCTATTAGGCCCAACTTTATCTTTTCTGGTTTTGACCCTCTAATCTCTTAGAAGGAAATACATGCTCTTACACATTAGACCCACTGAAGCTGTATATATAAGGTGTATAACTCTAGGTATTTATATTTTTTAAAGAAAAACAACTATGTTGTTTTTTATTATTGGATTTTATATTTTCCTGTAAGTATTTTCATGAGTAAACTCAAACGTTTAATGAACAATGTCCAAATATATTTTTTGTGTAATTTTTGTGTGAACTTTTATTTTGTTTTATACTCATTCACTTCTTTAAGAATTTTAATTATAGATAATTTGTATTTATTTAAATATTTAAATTTTTGAATATATATTTGTTTAGAGAGATGTGTTAGTGTTGGTATTTTTTAATGTCCATTATTTTAATGAGTTAAGTTTTGTGAGTTGCAAGTTCATGTAAGTTTTTATTTGCCCAATTTTCATAGATATCTTTAGCCAACACTAGACCTCCTCGACATATGCCTTCTCTATGGATTTTTACAACATTTTGAGTAATAAAAAACTCTTACATAGTATTAGAGTGGATGTTCCTTACAGTGGTGAATCATAATTCTTTTAATGTGGTCTCCCAAATTTCTCTTATTCCAGATCTATAGATATACTTGAGTGTGATTTCTAAGTTTTAGAAGTTTCTTCAATTTGTTGAGTCACTAGTTAATTTACACTCTTGTGAATGGTTGTGCATAAAAGATAATGAGGGTTTGCATGGGGGATTGCTTCTTTATGCATGGACTCTCTAGTGCTTCAACAACTCATTAATTTTTGTTGGATTGTGGTGTTTTAAGATATTGTTCCTCTTCGATGTGGCTACCATTATAAAGAAACATGCAATCAAGTTGTTGTGACAAAAAAGGTAAGGACCTTGCGGGTTTTTATGTAAATTGGGTCCTAGCATATTTGTCTCTTATGAGGATTATTTGTTGATCCTATGATCCAACATTTTATGGATTGGTATTCCTTTTATTTCATAGAAATAAATTTAAATTCATCCTTTAATCAAGACATATTGAGTTACATTGATTATCTATATGACCTAGACCAGTGGATTTTTTAGTATTCTAGAGGGAATTTTTTGTTGTTGCTTGATTTCTAGTTGATGAGAAGCCATACTACAAGAACGGGAATTGAAAATGTGTTATAGTTGAAGAAAACAGTGTGTTTTCATCTTATCTTTAAATAAAAAGTGAGGGAAATGATCTAATTTTGATAAGCAGGCTTATTGATTAGTGTTGAATCCCAACGATATACTTTGGTGGATGTCTGTGTGCTAACCTCAACCATTGATATGTCAAAGTGCATGTCATTTAATTAGTTAATAAAATTCCAAGACCCTCAAAGGGTTTGATTTTGTGACATGTAATGTTGCAGGGTTTGGAACAATCTAGATAAGTAAAACTGAAAAGTTTGAGGTCTAGTGTTGAAGCCTCAGTGATGCAGAACCATCCCTCTTCATTTTTTTCTTGAAAACATCTCTCCTTGTAAATATATTCCATAGTTATGTAGGAATTCACAGCGTAAGTTCCTCAGACAGAACACCAAAGGACACCGCTCACAAATAGATCACAGATCAATACACCAGTATTTTTGACATGGTTAAAACCCTCAAAGAGGGAAACAGTCCACGACCTGAGCTAACGCAGCCACTTCAGGCAATTTATTAATAAAAGAATGAAAAGTTACATAAGCTTCTCTCATGAACAGTTAACCTACAAATGACTCTCCATGCTCTTTAAATAGAGATCATGGACCAATCGGGTGTTAAGCCATGGATCAAGTGTCGGTAATACCGAGGAGAGAATGAACCGTCATCGGATTGTAAGTTACAAAAGTACATAGTAAATAAACACACTTTACCTAACTCTATACTAGACCAAGTTATACTTAATTATTCCTATGTGTCGAAATATCCTAACATCCCCCCTTAAGAACAACTTGGGATAGGATTGAAGGATTTACAAATATGACAGAATAGGAGAAGGAAGGAGGCACTAGAGCCTATCCCCCCTTAGTGACAACTTCCTGAACTCCAACCACAAATCGAAGTTTAGTAAACTTCACCTCTATGAGAGCCTTTGTAAAGATGTCTGCAACTTGATCATATGTTGAACAATATTGCACTTCAATAACATGGTCATGAATGAGCTTTCTAATGAAGTGCATGTGTAGTTCAATGTGTTTGCTACGTGGATGTTGGACTATATCTTTGCATAGTTGAATGGCACTTTGATTATCACACCAAAGTGTAGTCGGATGCTACGGCTGAAAGCCAAACTCTGATAGGATCTGACGAAGCCACAAGGCTTCCTTACTAGCTTCTACAACACCACGATATTCTGCGTCTGCTGAAGAAAGAGAAATGGCACCTTCTTTCTTGCAAGCCCATGTAATAGGTCCTGAACCAAGAGTGAACACATAACTGACAATAGACTTCCGATCATCAGGGTCACCAGCCCAATCGGAATCAGTGAAACCAACCAATAGAGGAGATGCTTTAGCACTGTAATGAGTTCCAAACTCAAATGTACCTCGAACATAATGAAGTATTCTTTTAGCTGCTTTCCAATGACTTTCACGTGGGGTTTGCATAAACCGAGCAACAAGGCCAACATCAAAGGAAAGGTCAGGACGTATATGGGTTAGATACAAAAGTTTCCCTACAAGTTGATGGTATAAGGTAGCATCAACTTTTGGGGAAGTACAAGTGACTGCAAGTTTGACTCCAGACTAAAAGGGAGAAGGAGTTGGCTTACAATCTTCCATGTGAAAATGGCGTAGAAGATTATAGGTATACTTGGATTGGGAGAGGGAAATACCTTCCTTGGATTGTAAGACTTGAAGACCGAGAAAATAATGTAAGTGTCCTAAGTCTGTCATTTCAAACTTCTTTTTAAGGTTGGACTTCACATGGTTGATAAGGTTGGGATCACTACTAGTGAGGATAAGATCATCAACATAAAGAACAAGAATAACAAGAGACTTGCCCACTTTCTTGGAGTAGACAGTATTGTCAGAATGACACCTAGAAAAGCCAGATTCTAAAAGAAAACTATCCATCTTGGTATACCAAGCCCGAGGAGCTTGCTTGAGACCATAAAGGGATTTCTTAGGCCGACATACAAGACTAGAGTCTGTTTGTATAAACCCAATAGGTTGTTCCATATAGATTTCTTCATGCAAGTCCCCATGCAAGAAGGCAGATTTAACATCCATCTGATGGACTTCCCATTTGAAAGAGGCAACAAGGGAAAGAACAAGGC
>APFE030229123.1:0-19215 GCA_000404065.3 Pinus taeda
CTTTTGACTTTCGTTTGGTATGGATTCAGAGGGTTCATTTTCAATGATAGACGCTTCGGCCGACCACAATGACAGGCCAGCTAGATTTTCAACCAGTGGTGGACTTGGCAAGAGTTTTTTATATCCAGGAGGGAGCCGTAGTAGGGAAGCAGGACGGTCATCCAAAACTTTTTTAGCTTCGTCAAGGAAGGGACAACGGTGGAAGGCGTGATTGCCTTCACACAATTTACAAGGAAATCTGGGATTCCTTTTCTTTCCAGGTGCTTCACTTTCACTGGTTGATGGTGTTCATTCAACATGATCATCAGAGGCTGACGACACCGGATTATGCAAATGAGGAGACCAGTCTCTTAAGATCCGTGGGATGCAGGACAATCTCGATGATAGTGGTCTCCATTGCAAATGACACAAGGAGATTTAGGTTTAGATGGTGCGGTGTGAGGATTTTCGCTAGATGACGCTTGGTTACCCCCTTTCGATTTTGGTTCCTTTTTCTTCTTTTCCTTTTTCTCTTTCTGCTTCTCTTCCTTTCAGTTACTTTGATTTTTAGCTTTATCAGCTTTATCAATCGAAGAGGACGGAGGAGAGAGGAGAATCAGATGAAGTATAAGGTTTGGTGAGGCAACTTAGTATCAATCTAGTTGCTGACTTGACTCTTTCGATTACGAGATTGCTGAATTGACAGAGGTAGAGAAGAGCCAGACAGGAAACCAATTTGTCAACCCTGGGGAAGTGACAATGTGGCCAATGTGGTGCCCCCAACATTCCCCAAGAGGGAAGGGCACTAGGATTCTCCAAGGGGAACATCCTGGGTTCGGTGACTCCATTTTCTCAACTAAAGGACCAGACGAGGGAATTTGATGTTGATTCTTTGATTAAAATAAATTTTAGACGCTTTGACACAACTTGTTTTTTCAATTTTAAAGAGTCGAGAAAAAAAAAAGATGACTCTAGTCACCTTTGATTTTTAGTGAGCCTGAAGTGACAAGTGCTCAAAGGGCCTTTTCTTTTAAGGAGTCTGAAAAGGAGAAAAATAGACTTCTTTGGAGATATAGGTAGAGGGGATTACCAAACCAATCTTATAACTGCAGAATACGTTTTACGGTACGGTAGTCAATCTTCCTGAATGCTGTGTTCAGTGCATTTTGATCGATAGGGCGGCAGACACGGCTTCCTAAGGATAAAGGATGTAGCCTATTTTGGTATCCCAAAATATACTCGACAATATGCAGGAGCATAAGTTCGTACTGGCACTTGTCATTTCAGAGTGGAGGAATCACCCAACCAACAATGAAAACAATAGTTACCAGGTTTTACGATGCCGGAATACATCTCTAGCCTAGACCTCTAGATGTTGTGCGTTAGGTTCCAAAGCGTTGTTAAATTCATTAAATTTATTTAAGTTGATCTTGCTTAAAAATTTTCCTTTCAGGTTCACCGCGTGATGTGTATACAATTCCAAGAATGCAGTCTAAGATGATAAACAAACGTTTAATCTTCTTTCGGCAATGAAAATCCTAGCTACTAAGGAAAGAAAGTTAATAATCTTTCAGCAAAGAGCATAGAGCACACGCTAAATACACCATCCTAAATCAAACCAAGCATTCTAAATGAAAATTCACGTGCATGTATTTGTTTTCAGCCTTCTTAATGTATGAATGATGATAAGAAAGCTAATTGCAAATCTGAATTATTTTCAAAACGACAATACTCAACAAATTTCTTTTCAAAATGAAGTGAAGGTAAGAGAGACACTTTGCGATTTCGAAATGAAAATTGCTTTTCGACACTTTAAAAACTATTAATTAAAATCATATACAACAGTAACTGTATAATCGACTATCAAGAATAATGGGATTGTCTTCTATGACTAAAAACGACAGCTACGACACTTTCAGATCAAGAAACGACAGTTCGACTATGCAACTTATTTGCAAAAGAGAACTGAAAATGGTGCAAAATACATAAAAACACTTACAATTCTGTGCACTATGGAGGTGGAATGATGTAAGAGAAGGGGGTTTTCACATAGATACACTGACCACAGACAGCAAAACTCTTGAATAGGACTGAAAATAGTGAGGAAAAAACCAAAGTATGAAGGTCAAGTTAACCTTCCCTGACCATCGCACTTGTCACACAGTGAATTCAGTATGCAGCGCACCTACTACACTCGGGAAGTGTGATTTATACATATTGCCTTGAAGGCAGGGTGCGATGGTACCAGTGCGAGACTTTAAACAAGTTTTTACTCACAATTTGCAATTCATTTCAGGGATTTAGGCCGAGTAAGTGATGTTCAGTATATGTAAATCACAGGGTTGATCTAAGGAGGTTACTAAAGCCACTACTTAGGGCAATTAGACTTGTTGGCCGGATAAATCGTTCTTACAAACAAGACCAATCTCCCTAGTATCTAATGATATCTAGCAACAAAGAGCACAAGCAAACCTATTTTTCTCTAAACATGTTTCAATTCATTAATGAATACTAAGAAGTGTAAAAGACCCTACCTCGGTCCAACGCTTGTTTGAGGCAGTTTTATCCCAACAGCTTCAAGCAGTTCTCGTTTAATAACCTGCATACACAAACAAGCACACATCAAATCATACCTGCGTATAACAAAACATGTTCATTATGAATATCAAGGAGCTCATAAAACAAACCATTAGAGACAGTTCATTGAGAAAAACAAACTTGATTGTATTAACTTTATGAATAAAATAACTTTAAAACCTTTGCTTGATGTTGCACAAGTCCTTTCCAGGGTCCAACAGGGGTTTCCTCTACTTTGAAAAGCCTCACTCACTTCCCAAATGACTTGAAAGGTATGTGATCTCTCTTCTCACAAGCTCAAAAAGGAAGCCTAGTTTTCAGCAACATTTACCCTCAAGAATCTTCAGCTTTCAACCCCTCTACAACCAGCCCAATGCATGAATTTATAGTGCAAATGGAGGAAGTTGCAGGTCCACCATTGAAGGGATAAGTTCCTCCTTCAATGGGATAAGCACCTCATATCATGGAGTTAGCTCCCTTAGTTATGGAACGGATGAACCAAGGTGGAGCGGACTTGCCAGCGTAATATTCCTTCTAGATGTGTCTAGAAGTGACCCAAGATGAGTTTTTAAGAATGAACTCACGCCTTTTTAACTTTTACAAGGGTTCGCACCCATTACTCAATATACAGAGCGGTCAGTTTTGAAGGAAATATGACCATTAGGTGCGGCACCGCAGGTAATGCTAGGAGAAAGTGCGAAACCAGGATTTGAGATATTTTAAGGTCTTTCTTCCATTTTCAAGGCTTGACATGAAGAGCTGAGGTTTAAGACTTGCAAAGGAGGTATGTATAAGTATTGATGGATTCACACAAATTGTAGAAAGTCATGGTGACAATTTTTTGTGTAACAGATTGCCCCCTAAAGTGCGAAGTCTGTAGTAGATGAGGATGGTTTTTGATCATCTAAGAAGAGTGAATGACTTTATCATTTCACAGATTTTCCTATGGATACCCCGATCGAACCTGTAAAAAAATTCAATGCAAAATATATATATGTGAACATATCATCGCTGAGGTACACATTCCCATACTCAGATCAAAACTGACTAAGAACTATCTAAAAACTGCTCTGATATAGGAATGATTTTGTATTACGTCACAAGTAGGAACACATGGACATAGTATGGATGCAGCCATCTGTTTATGAACAGTCCACTATATAATGATAACAAATTCCTCGCAGCCTGGATGGTGGAAACTAGATCCAGGGTCTTCATTTCTACATTCCGAACTAGTACGATTCTACCCATGTGAATGAATGTGTCGAAGTCGAACATGGGAGAAACCACTTGATACCAGTCAATGATGTAAACTGTTAACAAGTGTGAGAGGAACCACCAGTAATGTCAATGGCCCTCAAAGTACCCAGTACAATCCATGCGATGTGAATGAATGATTCGATGTCGAACATGTCACGGAATCCTTTGATCGAAGGTCAATGATGCAACCTGTCGTCAAAGGCGAGAAACCTGCCATTGAGGCATGCAGATTCCAAGGTACTGACGATTTCTAGATCATCTTTCTAGATAATGAGTTGGAGTCGATAGAAAGCGATCTGTCATAGGCAAGCCCATAACATGAAATCATAGATCAAGTCTGAAGAAATATATTTAGCAAGAACTAACTCAGGGGTGGTCAATGATGGATGACAAATATTTTGCAGGTGAATGGTTTATTTGCATAGACCTCTTGAACACGTAACAACACAGCAGATGGCTTGGTGACAATTGACCCAAAGTTAATACTCGGAAACTGGTTGAAGACTTTCAAAGTGGTTTGATTAACTGTTAGATAAAGGATTTCCCAACCCAGGTGGATAAAAGTGTCGTGTTCAAGAGCGATGGAAAGTTTTTTCAAACACAGAGTACAACAAACAGGTTCATTTTTCTCCTTTTCCCCCACCATTTCTGGCAAGTACCTCTTTATTTTTGACAAGCTTGAGGAGGATAACATTTGCTTGGTTCTAAGCTCATCCTTCGGATGAGTCCAACTTAGTTTAGATTCGAACCCTAAGAAGGAGTGGTCCATTCCTGTTTGTAATTGAACAGGTCCTTTACTGTGAAATTTTAACGAGTCCAGTATAGGAGAAACTCGGTGGTTTTCAATTTTAGGGAGTTAGAAGAAAAGCTTAAGAAAACTCCACGGTTGTCCTTTTTCATAAATTTGTGTCTCCCAAGCCCGAAAAAGTATAAAATAATACTTGAGAGAACCGCTTGATCATTACGACCAAGGAGTACTTTTCATGATTAGTGCCTTCAATCTGAAAAAGTAAAAAAGTGATCGAAAACACGTCGTTTTATTACCAATATCGAACTTGAAACGAAAAATGTTCGACAATCTTTTCATGTTTGTACTATCGGAAAAGAGCTGTAAAGGGCCGTCTTTGTAATTCCGTTTTAACAAGTCTACAAAGAAACACTCGGCAATATTTTCATTTTTTACGAGTCTGAAAAGAGCTTAAAGAGGACTCATATGTGTTTTTTGTTGAAAATGATCAATTTCACCTGAATCCCCAATATTCTGCACAAAAAATGCAAACATTACTCATATATGTTTAAAAATAATAAAAATGCACCAAAATGACTTTTTCAAAGTAAAAAATTATTTATTCAAAAAATCTTATAAAAAGGGCTTTTACAAGTTCATTTTTACCGTTTACCTTTGGAGTAAAAAGTAAGAGCTTTTGGTAAAAAACTTCCCGTGGAGATTGCGCAAAATCCGACCGCTGGAATCGAGAACCGTCTTCTCCAGGTAATCCACAATGTCCCTAACTTGCATTTCATCCGTTTGAAATTTTGTTTTAGGGTTTAGATTTTGATTTTTGGAGGAAATTTAGGGCAAAAAATCACCCGCGGTGGTTGCGCAGGGGCGCCATGTGACCCCTGCACACCCCGACTTTTCTGTGCACATAGAAAAGTCGGGGTGCCACACCTCGCCTTAAGGAGAAGTGTGCACCTACACACTGTCTCTAAAGGGATGGGTGCGAACCCCACGGAATGCGGATTTTGAACCCTAGTTTTTCCATTTTTGACCCATAGAGTTTTGGAATGAAAATTCTAATCCACCTATTTTGCAATGTAGGTACACAATATGCTTGTTTGGTAGGAAAGAGAGCATGAGGACGTGGATCAGGCTGCACTACTCCATCCACCTTCATTACAGGCATTGAGAGCATGCAGGCTTTTCAAATTTTGGACCATACATGGCATGAGGGCATAGGTAGACTTTTTACAAAGGCTGGTGAATAGGTGGAGCATTCAGGAGCGGCAACCAGCTTGAAATTGAGTCAGATGACATATATTTTTTGACTGGCTTGCCCAAGAGAGGCGAGCAATTATCTCTGTTCAGATCTAGGCCAGGTGGCCAATCTGTCGATAGTCTCTGACTAGAGTTCTGTAATAACCAAGATCCGGACAAACAGATAGATGTAAAAACCATCTCCCGCCCTAAACTGAAGGTCATTTCTTTTACTGTTACCAAACTCTATGGGAGTGCAGCATTGCATCTAGCTACAGGCTCCCAGATGCGCATGGCAGTGGACTGCTTCTGAGGCACCATTTTCAACTGGTGCGATGCTGTATTGGCCAATGTGAAGGGCCAATTGACTAGGGCAAAGAATGGGCAACTAAAGAACTTTGGTTATGGTTATTTAGTTGTCAGATTTGCCCTAGAGAGGGTACCGATGCTGGTTCCACAGCAACTCACAGTTGAGGCTAGACTTCCCCGAGATCCTCGGGTTATGTGATGGGTTGCAGTTATGGCCCGCCATCCAGATGAGGGTATTGAGACTGTTCGATTCACCCTAGAGTATTTCCGTTGGTTAGAGAACCAAATTTTTATTATTCAATATTTTCCATATGCTAGGATGGATTATCGCGGCGATCCCGACATGACTCTTCCACCAGGAGAGCAATGGGATGACAGAGGTAAAAATTATTTTTCAACATTTTAATTTTATATGTATGTTTTTGTATTTTTAACAATCATCCCAAAAATAATAGTAAAAGTTTTAAATGCAGATGTGGGTCCATAGCGACCAGCCACTCTCCAGCCTTATGATCAGAGACAACTAGCTGTCGCAGCACCGGCCCCACAGGACCAGACAGCAGAGACCTTGGCTGAGTTAGAGAGTCATCTAGAGCGCTTGACCGTAGATATTCTAGAGACCAACATAGATGACATTCCACTTTGGCTTCAGCACTATGTGATTGGGGTCCCATGACCTTTTAGGAGGTTCCTTTGTAGGGTAGCCCAAGCAGTGGTGTCTTATCGGGATCATCACCAGTGATAGGATGATTGCTTTGTAGACCCATTTTTTATATGACTTTTGATACTATCATTTTTGCCGATCATAAGGTGTTTTTCAACCTATGATCGAGGACGATGTATATTTTGACACACTCTTATGCTATGCTATGCTATTACTATAGTTATATTGCAAAACATGTTTATGAGATGTTTTTAAATTTACTGTTTTGATTTAATGCAAATGTCTATTTAACATTCGAGAAGCAATTGCATCTCCTAATGTATTTAAATATCTTGGAATGTGTTGATATTATATGTAATCAAATTCTCGTTCCAAGAGACAGAATCTCAAAAATAATCGTAATAATACTGGATTTCTGATGGCATAAACTCGATTAAGTTGTAATACAACGAGTTCTGAATCTAAATTAACAATCAAACTTCGAATTCCAAATGAGATGGATTCAGATAATAATTCAATCACTACATTGTATTCTGCAATGTTGTTTGTTGTTTGACTGAGGCTTACCCCATGCATAGATACTAACTCGTCAGATGGTGAATAGATAACTCAGGCTGTGGAAGAGATGTTCCATGTACTACGACAAGAGCCATCTGTGAAACCGATGTATGTTTGGAGAGGCGTCGACATCTGCAATATCAAGAGTAAAATCAAGATAAGCAGAACTAATAATGAAAAACACTCTCTAAAGTAAAGCACGCATATTTAATCTACGAACACACCAACGTAGAAAAAACTAATCTAATGAAATCTCCACACTATTCGTTTAAGCTTAATATCGCTTTAGATAAAGCCCATTCCTAGGTTTACCTAAAGAGACACCGTCAAAATATTCTAGCTCATAGGCCCCTTTTGCCAGCTTCTGCTTGACAAATACGGACCATGCCACATGGGTACAAATTTTCCAACCTCCAGCTTATCGTTTGCTTGATCGTAAAGTAAAACTAGGTCGCCTTCCGAAAAATTGCGGGGTGTAACATTTTGATCATACTTAGCTTTGATCCATTTGGCATGAGTTTCGATAGCTAATGCAGCATTGCGTCGATTCTCATCTAATTGAACTAAGTATAATAAACATTTTTCCTCTTCGGAAGTGGCTGGTAATAATTGCCCGGCAATTTGTAATGACAGGATTTCGCATTCAATGGGCAATACTGCCTCTAAACCATAAACCAGTTGAAAGGGAGTAAAACCTGTTGATGTTTTGACTGAGGTTCGGTACGCCCAAAGCGCTGAAAATAACATGTTGTGCCAATTCGACCGATGAATCCCAATGATTCGTCGGATCATGGTGACTAGAACTTTGTTGACTGCTTCAACTAGACCATTTGCCTATGGGTAATATGGAGTGGAACTATCGTGACATAGCCAAGCTGATCTGTAAGTTTGGTCATCATGAGGTTTCAAAAATTACTCCCATGGTCAGTGATAATCGCTTGGGGGACACCAAACCTAGCAATTAAATGATTGAAAATGAAAATCGCAGCAGTTTTGCTGTCTACCAAAAATGTAGGCATCGCCTCGGCCCACTTGGTAAAATAATCTACCACAAGGATGATATACACATGCCCCCGGCCGAGTGAGGGTTACATGTAATAAAAACGATTCCCCATTTTGCGAATGGACCAACAGAAATTATAGGGTGAAGAGAAGCAAGAGGAGTGCGCATCTTACGATAAAAAATTTGGCAGTTGTGGCATTTCTGGACAGCAGTAATACAATCTTTGAATAAGGACGGCCAGAAATAGCCAGCGCGCAAAATATTTTGGGTTGTGGCATACCCAGACATATGACCGCCACACGCTCCAGAGTGGCAGTCATTAAGAACCTTCTCAGCCTCATCATGAGTAAGGCTACGACGGAAGATGGAATCCACCCCACGATAATAAAGTGTGTCTCCAATAATAGTGTAAGGCAACGACGGAAGATGGAATCCACCCCACGATGATAAAGTGTGTCTCCAATAATAGTGTAAGGTTGGGATTGGAATCGTATTTTCCAGCGTTGAGATCGTGAAGTATCGGGCCAAAAAGATTGGGTTTGGAGATAGACAATGATATCTCCGTACCATGGATCAACGGTGCTGATAAGGAACAAGGATTCATCCGCAATGGGTTCTTCCACCACATGTTCGGTATCGGCACGAGGGAAGTCACACATTAATTCCTCAAAAACCAAAGACTTCTTTGACTTGGCCTTCTCAAATTCCAAGTCAAATTCCTACAGGATAACAATCCATTTGGAATACTTGCCCCCAGCAATTGTTTAGTCAAAATGTATTGCATAGGGTTACAATCTGAAATGACAGTGGTTTTGCATAACAAAATGTAGTGACGAAAACGCTGAACAACTTGGGTTGCAGCTAAGGCCAGTTTCTCCAGATGTGAATATTTTAACTCAATTGGAGTTAAAGTCCGACTAAGATAACATATCACATGTTCACTTTCGAATTCATCCTATTGAACTAAAACCATCCCAATAGTGGAAAGGCAAGCAGCGAGGTACAAGAAGTAATCCTGGTTGTAGTTGGGAGGATGCAATAATGGCGTATGGGTCAACGCATGTTTTAGAGCATCAAAAGATTTGTTAGTTATCTCGTCCCAAAAGAATAGAGTGCTTTGTTTCAACAACTGGGCAAAACCTTTTGTAATCTTGGCGTAGTTAGGAATGAAATGACGTAAAAAGTTTTCTTTCCCTTGCAAACTCTGGAGTAGGCGAAGAGTCGAAGGAGGTGGTAACTTGACAATGGCTTCGACCTTCGAAGGATTGACATGAATACCGGCTTTTGATACAGCAAATCCCAGTAATCGACCTGTTTCGATACATAAAACACACTTTTGCGGATTGAGCCTAATTCGATAATGCCTACATCTCATGCAAATGGCTCGTAAGTGAGTGAGATGATCGGCTCTTCATAATGAATGAGCTGGTAAATCATCGAGATAGGGTTGCACAATGTGCTTGATGTCATGAAACGCATAAGACATGGCCCTTTGAAAAGTTGCCCCGGCGTTCTTCAGTCCAAAAGGTAACTTGCATTAAGCAAATGTCCCCCATGGACAGATGAATGCCATTTTTGGTTGATCTGCAGGTAGAATGTCAATTTGATTATAACCAGAAAAGCCATCCATAAAGGAGAAAATTTCACTGCCGGCACAATCATCGATAATTTGATTGATATAGGGCGTGAGATAATTGTCCTTGGGACAAGCACGATTAATATCCCTATAGTCGATGCATATTCTTATTGTCCCTTGTTTTTTATTAACTGGAACAATATTCGATACCCAATCTGTTAAAGTAATTGGATAAATGAAACCTACTTTAAGTAATTTCTCAACTTTAGTTTTGATGGTAGCAGCGTTTCGTGGGTGTATTTGACGCAACCGTTGCTGGACGAGTTTAGCATCCGGGTAGGTTTTGATTTCATGAACAACGGTTGAAGGATCAATTCCTGGAATTTCCTCATAGGACCAGGCAAACACGTTGCGGAATTCTTGAAATATGGCTTTATATGTGTTTGCTTCAGTGTCTGTACAAGAAGCACCTAAGTTATTTAGATATGAATATTTATAATAATTATTAATATATATAATACTTGAATTCTATTATATTATATATATTAAGTCTTATAGCTATTAATAGTTTAATTCTTTCATTAATTCATGATATATTTAATAAAAACTTTAAGTACTTATAGTATTTCATATTATATATTAAGCCATTATATATATATTAAGGTTTTAAGTATTAATTTCTAATATTATTATGAATTCCATTACTTATATAAAGTTTGGATTGTAATTTTAATAATTCAGGTTATATAATTTTAGTTATGTTTAGATCAAGCTTTTAAAATTATTAGGGTTATATTAATATTATTTTATATAGATATTAGGTTTATATTATTGTTATTAATTATATATATTAAGTTTTTTAGATATTAATATAAGTGTTAGGTTAATTAAAAAGTTTTTGTTTTAGGGCTTAATTTAATATTATTAATTTATAAAAATTTATGTCTTTATTTATAAAAATTAATGTCTTTATTTTTAAAAGTTTTTAATTATAAGCTTCATTATTAATCTCCCTGGCCGACCTGTGCTGTTCCTTCATTATTCTTTCCCTCTTAAGTATTCATCTCCTCCTTCCGGCTCTCCTTTTATCATCCTTATCATCTTTCTCTTTACCCTGATGATGGATCCCATTTGGGATTCGAAACGTTGGTGTAAAAATTCTCTTACTGTGGATTCTCCGATCAAAAATTCAAAAAATCCCAGGTTTCACTGAAATGCCGATAGAAACCGTGCGAGAAATATTGGCTAAATTTTGTTCAGAATCAGGATGTTTCAATGGATTCTATGGTTATTTGACATATTTAGCGGTAAAAATGGATGAAAAATCATTTTCAAAATGATCAATCTCGGGTAAAAACGAAGACCTATGATGAAGATCTTCCCATGGTATTGCATCAATAGACAACAGTTCCCGAATTTGTTCATCAGTGTGAACAGTTTCTGAAAAGGTTGTTGACTTTGAGGTTGAGATTGAAAGTGATTTCCCATTGATCTCATTCACTAGATCAGGGTTGGTTGAATTTGAGTCGGAAAACGACTGTACTGCCTGATAAGCAACTTCAAAGGGACTCAAAGGCATAGCATCGCCAAGAGAGTTCACCTCGGAATCGAATGGAATGACCCAAGGATCGTCAAGAAGAATGGATTCTGACAAAATCATATGAATGGTTGCGAAAGGAGACTGTACGCTGGGAGGAGGAAAGGAAAAATTTTCGAGTAAACCCAACTCTTTAACTAATCCTACTCCAACATCCTTATAAGGGATAGCGGTTTTTCCAACATGTTGAATACTCTCAGCAAAGGATGGGTTGGACGAGAAATAAGTTAACTGATATATTGTTACAATCTTTCCGTTATGTGGGAACTTAATAAGCCGAAAGACTGATGAAACAACAACAGTCATGGTGTAAGACCAGCTACGACCCAAAAGAAGGTTGTAATCTAGAGGGGCATCAACCACCTCCACATCTAGATTAATGGTTTTTCCTTCAACCCCTATAGGAAATTCCTGTAGAATTCCATAAGGATGAAACCCTCAGCCATCAAAGGCCTTTAGTATTGTCGGGGATTGATTAAGCGTAGGAGAACCAAGGGTTTTCCAACACTGTATCGACATAATACACGTGGAAGCTCCCTCATCAATCACAGTCCTAAACCAAGGTCTGTTTTTGACTAAAATTGGAATCTAGAAAGCCATTTGATGAGGAAGACGAGGTGTACTATTTTCTAAATCGAAGACTATGAGGTTTGAGTCCTGAAGATCAACAGCTCCTATAGCCGAAAGTAGCATTTTACGCTGTGCTGGACATGATTGCAGCGCTTCCAAAGCCGACATTGTTGAAGGTAAAACAGCTAAATCTTCAACAATGTTATAGTTCTGAGTAGCTCTCACATGTGGATTGAAAGCTGACTTTCGAAGTATACCCTTAGCGGGCAGTCTGATTACTAAGTCGGGATTGGGTTTCTCGATCTGTAGTGGATCGGAACCAGACAAAGCTGAGGTTGATGGATTGGAATTAGAAGATTTGGCTTCCTTTCCACCAAAAGGACTTTTACTCTCGTAATCTTGCGATTGTGTCGCAATCCTTACATGTGACATCATCATTATGGGTTCTTCCGAGGCATTAGAGGAAGAGCCTATCATTTTATAGTCTTGATTTGGAAAAGTATCCTTCAAAACAGTGGGTGTTTGCGAACCTTTGATGATTTTCACAACCTCGGCACGATGCGGACAATCCCTTGTAAAGTGCTCCTCATCGCAGATGAGACAAGGATATCGAGGTTTTCGTTTCTCATCAGTAGATTCAGGTTTCTTGGATTTCTCCTTTGAGTTCTGCTTGTTCTTCTTCTTACCTTTCTTCTTGCCGTTAGATTTTGATTTGGTCGTGGATGATTCTACGACATGAACATTGGTAGAAATTTCAGGTGAAGATTCTCCTTTAGGGGCATCTGGTAAAGTTAGTATGGGAGAAGAATTCTTGGATGATTTCTTCTTACTTTTGGTATTAACAGTACCAATCATACCGTCAGCGGCATGAGACCCTCAGGGAGGTGCAACTATTTGATTTTGTTTCGGAAGGTCGGGGATTTTCTCATGCAACGTACCTGACTGCGTATAAACTAAGTCAAGGTATTGAGCTTGAGAAATTACTTTCTCTTCTGTAACTACCCCTGCCTTAGTGACATCTTCAGTTATTTTGGGTAATAATGATTTCACAAACCATTCTGCCAAAATTTGGTCCGGGATAAAAAATTTCACTAAACGACGTCGATGTCGCCATTCATGAATATGATCTGAAATATAAGTGGACATTGACTGCTTTAACGAAGTTAATAATTCCGTGCCATTGTCATATCGGACTGGAAGCTGAAAATGAGTAAGGAAGGAAGTGGCTAACTGACTAAAATTATAAAAAGAGCCTCATGGCAACTCAATGTACCACTTGGCTGCAAGGCCAATCAAAGTGTGTTGAAAAAGACGAAGATGAATGGAATCATCTATAATGGAATTCGATGCACACCAGAGATGGTAAGTCATCACATGATTAGACGGATCTTCTCCTGGCTTCCCCTCAAACTTTGGTATATCACTGGGAAACTTATTTGGCATTGGCGGCCAAAACGAAAGATAATTCATTGGATCATTCGTAAGGCGCGACAAGTCAAGCAAATCCAATTTTTCTATAAATGGTAACTGACGGTTTGGATCCCGAAAACTTGGGGTCATAAGACCAACCCCAGGAGGAGGATATACAGGATAGCTTGGTATCAGGTTTGCATTTGGGATATTATATCCTACTGGAAAACCAGGATTAACCAGACCATACTGGGGTTGTTGATGTTGTTGATATGTATACCTAGGGTACGGTTGACACTGATAAGCCAGGTTTTGCACAGCGGGCCCGTATTGGTACTTCCCCTGGTACAGTTGATAAGTAAATTGTGGTTGACTTGTAACAACCGTACTAGGCCCAGGTTGTCCTACAGGCATACAAACCAGAGTCTGGATTGTAGGTCTAGACTGGGGTAAAGAGGGCTGAGGAGTTGATATAGGAGTAGTAGAAACTGGAGCCGCTGATACTCCAGAAATAGGTGGAGTGGATTGAACAGAAGCAGCAGCAGTTGTAGCAGATGTTTGGGACGGAGTTCGTGGCGAACTAGGCCCGGGTTGTTGAACTGCCCCAGGTGTAGCAGCTTGAGTAGTAGGCTGGACAGGTTGCTGGGGTGAACCAGAAACAAAAGACTGTCTAGATTGAGATGACAACTGCACACTGGGTTGCGGAGTCTGTTGATCCCACACTACGTTCATTCCGAGGTATGGACCCATAACAGGTTGAATGTATTGAGGACCAAAACCAGGTTGAGTGTAAGATTGATAATTATATGGTACATTTCTGGGTCCTTGAACAAATGATTGACCTAAAGGTGGTTGAAAACCTTGAGGTTGATATTGACCCTGAGGTTGGTACTGACCTTGGGGTTGGTACTGACCTTGCGGTTGGTACTGACCTTGCGGTTGGTACTGACCTTGGGGTTGGTATTGAACTTGAGGTGTATATTGATACTGGGGTTGACCTTGAGGTACATATTGGTACTGGGGTTGACCTTGAGGAAAATATTGTCCCGTAGGAACATACTGTCCTTGAGGTTTCTCCCCAGGCGGTAATGGACTGCCTTGGGGTTGCCCCCCAGGCAGTATTGGAGTACCTTGCGGCTGCCCCCCAAACGGTATTGAACTACCTTGAGGTTCTGGATTAGGAGTAGTACCAGACATCATAAGAATCTCTTCAACACTTAACGGTTTAGTTCTGTTATGACCAGGAGATGCGGCATAATCGATGAGTCAAGGAGAAGCTCCTGAAAACGTACCAGATATAGACTGATACCCAGGAGGAACAGAAGGACTGCCATGTAAAAATGTTTATGGCATTTGATTAAACAAGGATGACTGTATCGACATATTCAAGGGAGGATAATAACCTCTGGGTGTTGGATGAAAAGGAAATCGAGGTGGTGAAGACGCGAGACCTAGATTTTCTAAGAAATTGGTCAATGAAATATACCAAGCGTCACCTCTAATGGGACTGAAGAAACTAGATTCACACTCCCTAAGTTCAATAGTTGGTTGATTTTCAGGGATTCTTATACCTTTGTCCGGACTTGAGCTTACAATTTCTTCAATGGAATTGAGTCCAGAAGGAAGATTCTCGGTAATAATATTTTCTACTCTGGGTGAACTAGGACCACTAGAAACAGGAGAAGCAAATCCTGAAGATGGAGTAGCAGCAATTTCAGTTTCAGGTTCAAAGATTTCAGTTTCTTCGGCTACTGAGCTAGTAGGAGTGATACTACCAGTAACCTCAGAAAATGAAATCGGTTCAGAAATATGTTCTATTGCTTGCACTATATAATCAGGATGTACAATCAACGAAGACTCTCTGGCCTCCGGTAACCCAACCCTACTTTCACTAGGTGTGACAAGGGCGCGCAGCCCTTCCAGCTGACTTGGTGTAAATTCAGGAGGCTGCCCCCGAAGTTGACGTGATTGTCTCGATAATTCAGCCACGATTAATCTAATTACTTCACACGAAAACAAAGAAAAATCTCAAGACAAAACACCTAAAGTCTCTAAAGAACCAAACAATTTGAAGCACACGCCTAATAAATCTAGGAGATCAAACCACACACAAATAGTATCTTTCCAGATTGAAAACACGAGTTGGTGATGAAATCCAACATCGCAGAGTTCAATATAGAAATGGCGGTTGGAACAGTTACCCCAACAACCTGCTTAATGAAACAGACTGGCATAAGTTTCTCCACTATAACCGTCTCGAGTGAAGATAACCCCCCAGAGAGTCCAAGTGAGTCTAGTCGACATCTACTCCAGGTACAATGGGATCTTCTCTCCGCCATCACCTAGGAAAGAATCCTAAATATTATGGTCACTAAGGTCACCAACGGAAACAAATATACATGGGGGAACAGTCTACGATCGGATACGCATGCAAGGGCATAGTAACAAGCTCAATCCCCTTGAAGGCTCCTTGACATAATCCAAGGTTTACCAACAAGTAACCCTAGGCTCCTTGACAATGGTTAATCTGAGGTTTACCGTTTTTAATACGTGAATATCTTCTATCATTCCCAATGAGGAAGGATTGATTCCCACACTGGTTCGGATATGATCTCGTGCTTCTCCTTTAAGAGGAGCTTTCCCAGAGCATAGATGTAACAATTGGATTTTCTTCCTACAACAAGATCGACTACTTGTTTGTTTAAACTACCTTGGAGAGTTAATTACTCCCTACTCCAAGATACTAGCCTAAGCTATGTTGGTGAAAAGAGTCCTAGAAAATAAAATGATTGCTAGATTGATTTTAATTAAGCGTTAATTTTATTGTTTGTTCCTTAAGTCAATGGGTGCGGAAATGAAACTTTGTGGTATGAAGACTCGACTCCAAAACACTAAAAATGCACCTAAGATGATAACAATTCCTTTCCCTTTTCAATGAATATCTAGCTAAGGAAGAGTCGAAAATGCAATGCTTGGCAAATCAAATCTTTCTCTTAACATACAATTGAAAGGAAAATTTTTTGTCTTTTCCAAAGAACTTTTAAAATGAGACTACTAATGACATTCAGAGAAAATCTCTTTGCTTTTCAATAATCAACAACTACAAGAATAAGCAATTCACTTAAGAGAACTTTTAAGATTTCTAGAAAAACTCTAAAAAAACTATTGAAAGCAAATTTTCAACAAGCTTGTATAATTTCTACGAAAAACGCAAAACTATGATCTAATCTTGAGATCTAAATGAAAAATGGATTGAGAAGACACTTGAAATTTTTTTGAGGACGTTCAACTTAGTGTTTCAGCTAACTAAGGATCAATTTGTTCAGCTCAACAAACTAATCAAAAACATCCAATTATATTTTAATAGAAAAAATGAAATTCAAAACTTTTAATCAAGTTCAATCAAAGTTTTGCAAAAGAGACAAATGGGATTTAGGTCTCTTCATGGATAGATTTCATAAGCCAGTCAAACTCAGCAAGAAAACCAGAGAGACGAGGGTGATCTAAGGCTCTAAGGCTTTGGATCTCTGAGCTAATACAAAGACCAAGAAAAAACCAATCCAATCAAACAAAACTTCTTAGAAAATCACTCCAAACAAGAATGCCAATGAAAACTAACTCAAAAGGAACTTTTGTCAAGACAAATGCAGGTCTGGGCATATAATAACAGCTGTGAATAAAAACTAAACCTAACTGGGTAGATGGATTTTAGGTTTTTAAATTTTTTGATAGGGGTTCGCAGGCATCTACTAAAACCAGGTGTGGTGCCGCTCTGTGTTACACTATAACAGTGCGGATAGGTCCGCACTGTAACTAACTCAGAGGGTGCAGTCCTCTTCCAAAATTTCAAAAAATAAAAAATCAACTTGGATCTAACCAGTAACCAAACTCACACCAATCGAGGCAAAATCAGAAACAAAAACTTAAGTTTCTCAATTCAAAGCAAAGACAAATCAAAATCCAAACCAAACCATTCCCTAGTGGAGTCGCCAATTTGTTGGCTGGATAAATCGTTCTCGCAAACAAGACCGATCTCCCTAGTATCTAATGATATCTAGCAACAAAGAGCACAAAAAAACCTATTTTTCTCTAAACATGTTTCAATTCATTAATGAATATTAAGAAGTGTAAAAGGCCCTACCTCGGTCCAACGCTTGTTTGAGGCAGTTTTATCCCAATAGCTTCAAGCAATTCTTGTTTAATAACCTACATACACAAACAAGCACACATCAAAGCATACCTGTGTATAACAAAACATGTTCATTATGAAGATCAAGGAGCTCATAAAACAAACTTGATTGTATTAACTTTATGAATAAAATAACTTTACAACCTTTGCCTTGATGTTGCACAAGTCCTTTCCAGGGTCCAGCAGGGGTCTCCTCTACTTTGACAAGCCACACTCACTTCCCAAATGACATGAAAGGTATGCGATCTCTCCTCTCACAAGCTCAAAATGGAAGCCTAGTTTTTAGCAGCATTTACCCTCAAGAATCTTCATCTTTCAACCCCCTCTACAACCAGCCAAATGCATGAATTTATAGTGCAAATGGAGGAAGTTGCAGGTCCACCATTGAAGGGATAAGTTCCTCCTTCAATGGGATAAGCACCTCATATCATGGAGTTAGCTCCCTTAGTTATGGAATGGATGAACCAAGGTGGAGCAGACTTGCCAGCGTAATATTCCTTCTAGAAGTGTCTAGAAGTGACCCAAGATCAATTTTTAAGAATGAAATCATGCCTTTTTAACTTTTACAGGGGTTCGCACCCATTACTCAATATACAAAGCGGTCAGGTTCGCAAGAAACATGACCATTAGGTGCGGCACCGCAGGCAATGCTAGGAGAAAGTGCGAAACCAGGATTTGAGATATTTTTAAGGTCTTTCTCCCATTTTCAAGGCTTGACATGAAGAGCTGAGGTTTAAGACTTGCAAAGGAGGTATGTATGAGTATTGATGGATTCACACAAACTATAGAAAGTCATGGTGACAATTTTTTGTGTAACGAGACTGTTTGCAAATCGATTGTTTAATTCATAAACAAAACCTGGAGATAGACTGAAGCAACATTGATCTACTTTGCATTTGTATAACAAATGCAGTTAGAAGGCTATCTAGCTTGGCTTCAGGCTCCATCTATAAGTTTATAAAAGAAACAAAGATAGGCTAACAAACAATCTAGTCACTCCCCAGCGGAGTCGCCATTTTGTTACCGGGAATAGTGTCCACTCAGATGCTGCTATTCCCACTAAGACTGGTAGCTATCTTAGAAACAAACAAGTAAAGTTTACTTTCATTTTCCTTTATGAAAATAGATAAGAGTGGAACCAAGGAAACCAACCTTAGTCTTACGCTTAATTTCCTTGTTTAATTCCTCTCCTTCTTGATAGAGCTTCGCCACTTCTTCTTCATCTACCCAGCTTCAAAGAGCACCTGTGGAATCACAGCAACATACTACTATCGAAGAACAAAGATCTATATTCATAAATAACACAGGACCAGATATGTGTTAACCATACAAATGCATATATAAGCAAACATACAAGGATATGGAAGAAAACTTGAATAGCTTTATTAAGATCAAAAGTACCAAGAGGATTACAACCATATGTTCTGACCTAGCATCATCCTCCAGCAAGAAAACCCTTCTTCACCTCAAGTAAAGCTTAGATCACCCAACACTATGAAATTACACCAGAAAACCAACAGCACTTCTCTACAAGATACAAGATTC